>JBAMJV010003700.1:0-92523 GCA_037951105.1 Echinarachnius parma
CACTCCCTGGCTACGGGCCTGTAATTCCAACAAAGACGTTGTTTAAATTTGTTTTGTCTTTCCATTTCTTAGTTCCTTCTTTCTAAAGAGCATTATCAGTATAGTATTTTATTGCTCATATTCTTTGTACTTTGTACTACACATTTATCAATCTGCATGATTGTATGCATATTTCCAACATTTTTCGTTTATTGTTTTGTAAATGTTGTAGGTGAATTGTATTGATTATATTTAAAATGAAAATAAAGTAATCAAACTTGAAAAGTTGAAACTTATATATGTATATACATTATTTCAGGTTCTTTAAGTCCAGTGATGCTGTAACTTGAATATTTTCGTTTGTCAAAAATTTCACTTTCTACGGTGCATAGTACAGTGGTTTAAAAGATGCGAGGGATTGAGGAAGTGATAATTATCAAGTTGCTAAACACACGTCATTTCCTTATCAGGTTGACGACGTATAATGTACCACTATATCGAAATTGCGAATATGATAATAATTATAGGCCTTTTTTTTACAGCGAATTCTCGATAACTATTGACGGAAGAAGATATGGTTTTGTCTGATCTGGGGGTGAATTTGTAATTAATATTATGTAGTGTAGGCTACGCGACAACCTGCGTGTGATATATCTATGATAATCTCCTACTATATGTGCGATGTTTCTATTATTGTTGTATTACCGCTGATCATTATTTAGGGGATATACTGTACTGTGACGCAAATGCCGTGAAATAATAATTGCCATTTTTGTATTTCATTCCCCCTCCCTAAAAACATATATAACTATAACCTTTCTCCCTCTCCCTCTCTCACACGTGCATTACCAGTTTGTACCTAATTTACACAACTCTCTCTACTCGAATGTATGATAATCTTCTTTTTTTTCGCTCCCCCTCTCTCTCTCTCTAAATCTCTCAACCGGAGAAGTGACGCGATAAATTCGATATGTCAAATATTTTAAAATTAACCCTCCACCTCTATTACATGGTCTCTCTGACATACTACAGTGTACATATATATATATATATATATATATATATATATACAGTATATGGCCATTATTTTGTAACCAGTAATTCTTCTCAAATTATAATTTTCTCTCCCAATTAATATCTATCGCTCTTTCTCTCTTCCCTCATGCACCTAGCCGCCTGTTACGTCAGTGGACGGAAGATAGGCATAGCAAGCAAGTAATGTTTAAAGAAACAAAGGGGGTAGGGTGAGTGGGAGGGGTAGGAGTGGCAGCGTGTGACTGTGACCTGATATCAATATTGTGTTATCATTTTCATGTATTTCGATCACTCATGGGGGAGGGGGGGGGGGGGAGTCCCCAGAGAAAGGGCAACTACCCCTTGCCCCCCCCCCCCCCCCCCTCCCCCTCTTCCCCGCTACACCTCTCTGAGAAGAAATATTTTAACCGGCGCGGATGCGTATGTCTGTGCACAGTATTTTGCTCCCGTACTGCAGTGTTGAATAATATACAGACAAGCTTGGATCCACGGGCGGATGAAAATACACATTATAATTTCATGTACGTGTACACAGCGAAGTCGTGACGTCATTAAGTTCTGTCGTAAATCGCCCGCGCCGACCAAAAAAAGAAATGAATGCGGAATGCGCGGAAAAACCTGGTAATTACTTATCATAGTCTTCTCCATGCATAATTTGGATAGTGTCAGCGAGCCAACGAGGTATATGGTATAGCCTAGGTATATGCAGGGAAACTCCCCTATCCCTGGTATATGAATAAATATAGACTGCATGCACGCGCGATGCAATATGTGGAGATATTTCCATTAAATTGCACCCTTTGTACACCTTTCCCTTTAAAGGGCTATTTATAGCTCACCGCGCTATTTTAATCCAGCGTTATTTACGTAAATGTTTCTCGTTATAGGTTAGGATAAAATGAGTGGGTGTATCCGTCCGTACCTGTTGGGAATTTAAACGGTAGAACAATCATTTTGAATCCTACCCTCACCATTACAGTTACGTTTTCCCCCAAAATATCCAACAACTATGTTTATTTCCGGTGTTTTAGTCAAAGCCGAATCAGGTATCAGTGAGATAAACAAACGAATTTACGTGTTATTATTTGCTAACATATATTATTTTGTTTGAAACAAAATATAAGATTGAAGTTGAAGTTGAAATTGAATAATCAATCAGGCCCCATATTCATGAAACCCCGCTAGCTTAGTTCCTTGCTAAGTGTATTTTAAATGTGCAGTTTATTGAGCAACAAACAGTTTTCTTAGTCCCCAACTATAGGGTTAACTGGGTAAGCCTTAGGTAACCACTAAGTTAACCTACGTTAGCAGTTAAAAGTTACCTATAGTTCTTAGCCAAGTCATCTAAAATGGACTTAGCAAGGAAGTATAAGCTAGCGGGCGTTCATGAATATAATGGGCCCTGGTATGGGTGATAATATAGTGCGCATTATTATTTCGCACAATAACGTTAAAACGAGAAGCTGCACGAACATTATACTTTAGAAATTAATTTATTTTTCTACCAGATCGTAAAAATAAAGATTGTGATTATGAGAAAAGTAAAATCCATGCAGATATCGAGAGAAACATTATACAGTTGTTAACTGGTGGTGGAGGGAACATCACGGAATTTCCATTCGAGGGATTTTAAATGCTATTGAGGGAAGAGTAAATAAGTCCCGAGACGTAGTCGAGGGACTTATTTTCTTCACAAAATAGCATTTTAAATCCCGAGGATTGGAACATTCCATGATTTTCCCGACGACAAAGTTAACAACTGTTATATCATCTGGCTAAATCCGGGGGCTATATTCACATTCATGCATTGAAACTGAAATCAGTCAAAAACAACATACGGTACGTGTACCTTTGGTTCCCATTGTGACGTCATAATACAATCTCTTTTGCAGCGCGCGCCATGCGGGTGTCATAACTCTCTGGCCATGGTGTCATATCAAAATGACACCCCAATCATGTGACCGTGTTTAGCCAATCAACGACGCGTATTTTACTAAGTCAGATGATATAAGTTTATGAACACCCATTTCAGTGGCGCACCACCGGATATAGTTCCGACTGTGAACGTTTTCTACCGCGGAGCCCACTATAATGCATCCATTCCACTATACGCGCAATGCCCTCTGATCGCGATCAGATTACGTACACTGTGCGTATATTGCTATACGCGCGCGGGGGCCGAGAAGGAACGCGCGGTGCGGGAGGAACCAGCATTATGAACATAGAAGTATGAATAAACAAACCAACCCGTTTATAACTAGAAGGCTCACTTAACGCGCGCAAGTCACGTGTCCAATAGACTTTGTACATGGGCAACATGGCGGAGTGAACCGATTTTCGAAGCACAAAAGGAATACCACTAGACGTCATCGCGTCGTGACCTAGAAAGACTTGACCAATCATCATGCTATGAAGTGCGCGTAGACTATCGCGCCTATTTTCCTGCGCACTGTCCTAGATTGTATCACGCTTGAGAACAATGGGATCTATGGTGACGTATGCATATGAACTTGTTTTATTGACCTCGATCTGGTGACGACGCGTATGAACTGTTCTGTGATTGGTTTATGTAATTCCCAAGTATCCCATAATGCAACCTGCAGTGGTATTCCTTTCGATGACCAAAAATCGCGGCACTCTGGCAGCAGTGACACCCCCCTGATTATGAACAACGCTAAGGCAGTTAGCTACACCGGATATTGCGAGGGAGCGAAGCGACTAAGCGGGAGGAGGGTGTGGGAGGGGGTGTCCCCCCTCCCACGGTAGGGAGCTTTTGCATTTTTTGACTTGAAACTGTGCAATCTGGTGCATACCTGGAAAGGAAATTCTGACTTGAAGACATGTACTATAATGTGCGTTAGTGCGTCATCATTGTCATGATTCTTAACCAGAAGAGGTTATGATTGATTCATGAAGAAAAACAAAAATGCACCCCAAAAATAATATTCGCAAATTGACATATTCAGTTCAAACAGTGCATCAAAAGCATTATTTTATGGCAAAACAACATGAACATTGTATTCCAGACGTATACAAGACCGATTCCCGAGGGAGCGAGGGGGAATGGTGATGGGAGGGTGTGATGGTAGGTAGGTGCACGGTAAAGGTGCTTTTGCAATGTTTTAGTTGAAAATAATCTTGTGCATACTTGGGAAGGAAATTTGACTTGACATGAAGTAAAATCTGAGTTTTCTTGTCTAAAGAAATACTCTTTTCTTTCAATCACTGTTATCGAATTAGATAAAAGCCATGATTTAAATTTATTTGGGGGGGGGGGCAAGCGCCCCAAGCGCCCCCCGGGCAAGCGCCCCCCCCCCCCCCCCCCCACCAGTACGCCAGTGACCCATTTCTTAAAAGATCTTTTAATAATCAATGCCCCCTCCTCGTCACACTGTGTTCTCATTGTACAGCGAATAACAATTCAATCAAATGTATGAAAGACATAATTATGTAGTCACATGCATGGACTTAAATATGAATTAGCGGCAATTGTTAGCGAATCGCAATTTACATGAGTAACGTAATCAAAAGATCTCACATGAGTTCGAATACACAGCGGCCGCTCATGAGAGAAACAGACAGGGGGCCTCTCAAGACAGGTGGTCTCTATATATACAGGTTGGCTGCCATCTTGACTGTTTGAGTACAATCCAGTGCAGTAACACTACGTTTGTACGTCTACGTGATTACGTAGCAAGGTTATAAAATTTACCTCTATTATACTATGAATAATTAAAATAAAAGGTGATTAATAATACGATTGCCCTTGTATGGGTGTTGTATGGGAGATTTATTATGGTACTTATAAATAATAAACAATGAGCAATTTTGACAAGTGAAAGAATAAATAGAAGTTGAGATCATCGTAATTTAAAGATTGATGTCCTTTTCGGACAACACAACATGTCTAATATTAATTCGGTGGGAGGCTTAGGAATATCGTGACACGTACTAAAAGCCTCCATTATTATTAATTATGAGAATTAAAGATTATTATAATAATATTGCCTGGTATTCGTATCAAACAACTGTTCATGGTCACTCAAAGACTGCTATATACAATTATATAAATGAAGGGTATATAATTTGACTTATATTGCCTTTGTAGTGGTGTTAATAAGACAGTTCTCGTAATCAAAATCAATAATTATTGTGATATAGTCATGTTTGCAAAGTAAAAAAGAATTGCAAAGTAATTTGCAATGCTCTTCGAAACGTGATAAAAGGACAACGCGAACATTTTAATATTGCTACTTGGACGGATTGCAAAATTATCACCATGGTCACGCAATGACCTCCATTGCACATTATAAATTAAAAAGAATGCGAATGCAGGGTTATTAGAATTCAGATTGCCCTTGTATTGTATTGGTGTTAATGAGACGGTTCCTAATACAATGTAATCAGAATGAGATCACAACCATGCGGACACTTCCGATCATGTTCCTGTATATCCTGAACAGGTTATTATGACATTAAACGGAAGAAATCACGTCAACATTTTAATAACGGAAGAGATTTTGTTTCCAACACACTATTAATAGTTCTATAGTTCAGAGTTGTCATGACTTGTTCCAAGATGCTCGTTTGTTTGTTTGTTTGCTTAAACAATTACAACGGCAACACGCCTTATTGTTTATTTGTTTGATAGCAAAGTTATCATGGTAACTCAAAGACTTCCATTACAATATCAACAATAATTGTTATTGCAAATGTATAACATCATGGTCATTGTAAAGACCTTCATTACAATATGAAGAATGCGAATGCAGGGTTATTAGAATTAAGATTGCCCTTTTTATTGGTGTTAATGAGACGGCTCCTAATAATATCAGAATGAGATTACAAACTGCAGACACTTCCGATCATGTTCCTGCATCCTATATGAGCGAGTTATTTTGACATATCGAAGTTGAACGGAAGAATTAATCACGTCAACTTTTTAATATCGGAAGAGTTTTTGTTTCCAACACACTATAGTTCTAGAGTTAAGAATTAAAGGAACTACAGCGTATAGATGGCCTAATTTTCACAATTAGGCTCTCTATAAGTAATTTTTCCTCAGGAAAAAGAATTTGGCAGTCATTTCCTATGAAACCAATCAATTTTGGGGTAATTAGTAAATATATAATTGTCCTGGGAACGCCCCTTTTAAATCGCCAAAATCGATTATGCTGCCCTCTATTGGTGTGACGTCATCTAAAGAACTTCGCCCCATAGTCTCTGTACACGAACGCTTCTCTAAATTCTCTAGATGACGTAAGCCGATGAATTGTCAATCACATGTCAATCACGCTGCTGATTTTGGACTGCTAAGTGAGATTTAGCATCAGAAAATTAGCCTAAAATCACTACTGTGTTTATTTTCATGGAGTTTTTTTTTTCTGCAGACCTAGTTTACAAGTCATCAACTATGGAATAAGTGCCAAAAATACGTTGTATTCTTTAGTTCCTTTAAGACATGTATTCCATGATGATTGTTTGTTTGTTATTTAGTTTGTTTAAACAATTAAAAACGGCAACACGTCCATTAACTCAACTGCATATTGGTTTGATAGCAAAGTTATCCTGGTCACTCGAAGACTTCCATCATAATATTAACAATAATTATAATTTCCTGGTCACTGCAATGACCTCTATTACGCATTAGATGAAGAATGTGAATGCAGGGTTAATAGGATTCAGATTGCCCTTGTATTGGTGTTAATGAGACAGTTCCTAATATAATCAGAATGAGATCATAAGCAGCGGACACTTCCGATCTTGTTCCTGCATCCTGAGCAAGTCTTAAACGGAAGAAATCACGTCAACTGCTTGTATTATGATGCACGCAGCAAAGGGGGTCCTGTATCATACAATTTTCGATCCGATTGATGTAAATGCCAAAATATTGTAACTTTCAACGTAACAGCCAATCAAATTTGAGCATAATTACTAGTATAACTCTTGTCATAAACTTAGCATGCTTAGTAATGACAATAACTGAAAGTTGTCCAACTATTTGAAAAATCGTTATGATTCAGGGCCCAGCTCTTGTTTTCGAAACACTTGGTTTTGTAGTTTAGAATTAAGTGTATATTATGATAATAGTTGGGTCGGTTGGTTGGTTGGTTGGTTGGTTGGTTTTCGAGGGTTTTAAAGTCGCAAATTTAAAATACTCAACACTAATTTGGTTTTCACCAATCAGTCAGGCATAAAAAAACGCGGGCATTTACGATACAATCATACGCACGTACACGTTAGTTCACACACACACACACACACACACATCGTACTCAAACACACACACGCACGCACACACACACACACGTACACGCAAGCAATCAAGCACGCACGCACACACGCACGCACACACACACATACACACACACACACACACACACACACACGCACACGCACACGCACACGCACACGCACACGCACACGCACACGCACACGCACACGCACACGCACACGCAGTGACGCACATGCACACGCACACACACACACACACACACACACACACACACACACACGCACACACACACACACAACCCATCCTCCCACCTCTCTGCAATATCTATTGCCAAAAAAAAGAAGAAAATACTACAAAATTAACATAAAGACAGGATGGGAATGGCCTGGGAGTTTGGCAATCTTCCAAGCGCATCCCAGTCGAATCAAGTTTCCTGTTGAAATAGACAAGAAGTTGAATCCGCCAATCTAATCCACTCTCGAAGTCAGTAAACAGGGTATTTTTACACAACTATATAGAAAAACGCGTCAATTTGCAGGTCTTTCTGTATTTTCACCCAACAATAATAAGACAAAATGCATGACTCGTTTAAGGAAGATGACGACGTAAACGAAAAAGGAGAAGAAGAAGAAGAAGAAGAAGAAGAAGAAGAAGAAGAAGAAGAAGAAGAAGAAGAAGAAGAAGAAGAAGAAGAAGAAGAAGAAGAAGAAGAAGAAGAAGAAGAAGAAGAAGAAGAAGAAGAAGAAGAAGAAGAAGAAGAAGAAGAAGAAGAAGAAGAAGAAGAAGAAGAAGAAGAAGAAGAAGAAGAAGAAGAAGAAGAAGAAGAAGAAGAAGAAGAAGAAGAAGAAGAAGAAGAAGAAGAAGAAGAACTATACACAGCAAAATACACAGAAAATGTTGCCGTAGTAGGGAACTAAGTTAACCTTAGTTGACAACTTAAAATTCCACCCGTTGCTTCCCCAGCCGCTATATCACAGGCTTACGCAATGGCTAACTGATGCTGACATCGAGTGTTTTTTGTTGTTGTGGGGGGGGGGGGGGGGGGGGGGGGTGTAAATAGGTTTGGGAAATATAACCCTATAATTTGGAACTTAGTAAAGCAAGTACAGCCAACTTAAAAGACCATCAGTTGTTTACTTTGCAGTATATAACATCGAACATAGCAGGTACCGATATACTTCAGCATTATCATTACATGAATATAAGTATTATCATGCATGTATTGGCCGATCAGGTTAGTATGTAATATATTATTGTAACAATTATTCTGGCAGAGACTCAAACCAATGTAAAAATCGTGTCACGAATATGCATTTATTTTTAGGTTAACTGCATGTCTGGCATCCCGCGAAAATGTACTCACGCGGGCCCCCAAAGAAACAAAATAAACGAACGCGGAGAGAAAAGGTTGTCATTAATTTCATTATATAATTCAAGGTGAATCCGAAGAACTATTACGGGGCTCATTTTGGGGGTTTTAAATGTTGAGGTGGTTTGTTTTGACTGTGGACATGCAGTCGAGATATTTCAGAGTTTGCATGAATATCGATGTGTTTTTTTTAATGTCATATTTGGCGGATAATTAGGCTCAAAAGAAAACTACACTATATCTTGTCCCAATGATTGATGGGAAAACAATATAATATTTATGAACAGATACAGAAATGTACAGTGAGATGAGAGACTATACTAAATTATACATCTCATTACAATTGAACTTTCCACCAACTCAAGTTGTTTAGTGTGTTTACTTGATTATATCGGAATATTAATTCCTTCTCGATATGATATACGCAGGACAGTGATTCATGATTTGTATTATCATGACATGTCACCATCCATGGGTGTGGGGGAGCATTTTTCTCAGGGGGCTATGGCAATTTGCCCTAATAATTATCCTTTCCGCCTTTTCACCTGACAATCAAAGAAAGGTCCTCGCCTCTTTGATGCCCAAGAATGATATGTTTTTTTGATGATTTTGCCCGAAAATTACGCTGTATTGGCATAAAATGTCATGACTTTGCCCGAAGATGACAGGAGTTTGCCCAAACTTGACAAGAATTTGTCCGAATATGACAATATTTTGCCCGAATATGACATGTTTTTGCCCGAATATGTCCGTTTTCAAAAACTCTCGGGGGGGGGGGGGGCACCCCCCCCCTCCCCCCGCTTCCTACGCCTATGCATGTCAGAGTGAATGCTGTTGTCACGATTTGTCACGATTTGTACTTTGGAAATCATGACCAACACAATTTGTGGCTTATCGCCAAATAAAGACAAATATCAACAATTATCACCACCATCAACAACAATAGCAACGACAACAACAACAACTGAATGAAGTTTATTATGGAGTAATAGCCTCAACTTGTGTCTGTGGCACCGTTATTTAATATTGCAGGCATGCTCTTTCTATTTCTCTACTTATATACAATACCCTTTACATTCTTTAAAATACTTATGTCAAATAAGTACAGCGATACAGGGAATAGGGTATATTGTTAACCTTCTATTTTTCTTATTTTCGTTAAATTGTTGAGATGCACGCACCCGCCCCACCCCCACCGATATAGGGAATATGGTATATTGTTAACCTTCTATTTTTATTATTTTCGTTAAATTGTTGAGATGCACGCACCCGCCCCACCCCCCACCCCCGCCCCCACCCCCGCCTCCACCCCGCCATGGCGCCATCCGATAGCTACGCAAGCATGTGATATCATAGTTACTCTATAGCTACGCCACTTAGAAAGGTAACCAATAGCTACAGTGCAGAGAGAGAGAGAGAGACAGGAAATCGGGAAGAGTTCTTCTTCCGCCTGTCCAAGATCTATTTTTAGCTCGCGGCGGTGTCATGGGTGCATGACATATCATACACGCTCGCGACTCAAAACTTTCTTCCCCGTATGGTATAACAATCATCATTATGAATAATCATGTCCATGCAATATGAAACATGATTGTTAGTTTGTTACTACTAGTATGGTTCGTTTTGAACAGTGCAGACGTTAAGACAATAATCATACACAGTAGTGTTCTTTCCTTTTTTTGGCGCGAATGATATGGACATTCTTGTTCTATTTTTAGCTCGCGGCGGTGTCATGGGTGCATGACATAATCATACACGCTCGCGACTCAAAACTTTCTTCCCCGTATAACAATCATCATTATGCATTAGTATCATGTCCATGCAATATGAAATATGATTGTTACTACTATCAGTACTATGGTTCGTTTTGAACAGTGCAGACGTTAGGTTAGGACAATATTATACACAGTATTTACTTTCCTTTTCCTTTTTTGACGCGAATGATTTCTGGACATTCTTGTTCTATATTTTAGCTAGTGGCAGTGTCATGGGTGCAGGACACCTAACATGCATAGTCATGTCCATGACATGTGAAGTATACGGTATGATTGTTACTATACTGGTTCGCTTTGATCAGTAGACGTTAAAACAACACACAATATTTACTTAGTCTAACTTTTCTTTTCTTTTTCTTTTTGGCGAGAATGATAAATGGACATTTTTTTGTTTCTATTTTTAGCTCGCGGTGCGTGCGCGTTGTCATGGATACA
Source organism: Echinarachnius parma (assembly GCA_037951105.1). Taxonomy (NCBI): domain Eukaryota; kingdom Metazoa; phylum Echinodermata; class Echinoidea; order Clypeasteroida; family Echinarachniidae; genus Echinarachnius; species Echinarachnius parma. The sequence continues at coordinate 10,829 of JBAMJV010003700.1, forward strand.
ATTGACTGTATACCTGCAGCTCGCGACTCAACATTTTTCTCCTCATACAATCATCATCATGTGTGATCATTTTCAACAATACACAATATTTACTTTCTTTCTTTTCTTCTTTTTTTTTTATTATTGTGGCGCGAATGATAATAAATGGACATGTTTTTGTTTCTATTTTTAGCTCACGGCGCGCGTTGTCATGGGTGCATAACTGTACCTGCTGCTGCAGCTCACGACTCAAAACATTATTCCTCGTACAATCATGATCACGCATGATCATATCCAACAATATTTACTAATTTTTTTTTTTTTTTTTATTATTGGCGCGAATGATAAATGGGCATGTTTTTTCCCCTTTCTATTTTTAGCTCGCGGTGCACGTTGTCATGGGTGTATGACTGTTCCTGTTGCAGCTCGAGACTCGCGACTGGCTGGAATACTCCTCAGGGAGTGGAAATTGTGCACTTTGTGTGCGGGAAGGATAGAAGTGTGTATCCGTTGACCGGGGTAATAATAATAGCGCTTAGAGGCTCTTTGCAATTTGCGCTCTACAAATGTATATTATTATTATTTATCATCATTCATAATCATGTTTATACGATAATATTATTATGATTGTTACTACTGGCTCAATTTGAACAACATGTAGACGTTAACATAATACACAATATTTACTAAGTTTTCTTTCCATTCTCTTTTGACGCGAATGATATCTAGACAATTTTTCTTTCTATTTTGTAGCTCGCGGCGGTGTCATGAGTTTTTGTTTTTGTTTGTTTATTTTATTCTATTTATAAACGACTGAAAAAAAAGTTCTTTCCTGTTGCACATCATCAGCCAGTATGAGCGATTGTGACTGGTTCGTGAAGAACAACGGACGATATAGAAGAATATCGAATATTCTGTTCATTTATTTATCTATAATTATATTCTCTCTCTTTTTGCGATATTGATATCCGGACGTTTGTCTATTTTTAGTCATTCAGTTTGGGACGTGCGATGTGGCACACACTGCTTGCTTGCGACTCAAGTTTTCTTCCCCAGGACAGTTTATATATGTTTAGATCAATAACCGATTGTTTTTAAACGTCGCTTTTAATATGGACATGCAAAGAAATTTGTATTGTACTTGTCAATATGACAATAAAGTGCTATACTTCCGTATGGATATGAAATGTTCGAAGCTGAAATGTGAAATTGATCTTGCTATATCTTTTTTTTAACGAGCGGGGGAGGGAGACCATAATAAGAGCCCCCCCCCCCCCCCCCCCCCCCCCCCCCCACCCTCTCGACTTAATATTCTTCTTCGTAAATAATCATTCAACTCATTGTATGAGTTCAGTCGGTTCATTTTAAAGACCATTCAACATGGCGTAGCAGATTTTATTTTGTTTTGTTTTGTTTTGTTTTGTTTTGTTTTGTTTTTGGGGGTGGGGATACACGCGAATTATTTGCGGCACGCTCTATTTGTTATACATATTTTCTTTATTGTTTCAATGGTGATTCCCCCTTATGTTTTGTTTCGTTTGTTTGTTTGTTTGTTGTTGTTTTTTTTTTGTTTTTTTTTTTTGGGGGGGGGGGGGGGGGGGGGGGTCATGCAGATCACTGTTTAGAAATGCACATTAATGGGCCTATAAAGTTGAATGCGGCTTTTTTTGTTCTCGTTTAATAGTGTTAGTGGCCGTTTGATTGGTGACCGACACACCCCATCAGACATTAAATAGACAATCATCACGAATGATGAGCCGTGGCAAGGCTGGCCAATAGTTTTTAATAGCCATATCGTTGTAATGATTACATCTGGACATAGATCTATTGACTATAAAGTAATATATAAGGCGGGTCGATAAATATTTCAAGATACGTGCTTAACACACACAAACAATAATGAATGACATTATACAATACATTCATGGAGTTTTGGGTTTTCCTATATAGCAAAATTTGTGTTCTTCACATGAAGACAATTTCACAAGTAAAAACATGTTATTAATGAAGGACTTTTGGGCGGTAATTTACCATGCGAGCGAAAATAGAATCGAATGAATAATAAAAAACAAAACAAAAAACAAACAAACAACGGACAAGAACTCGTTTAAACAGGAAAAATCTGGTCATGCACAGTAAGAAAAAATAGCATGCATGATACCACATTACTGTTGAAGAAGTGGTTATATATATAACTGGTCTAGAACAAAACCTGAACATAACTGCATCCGTACAAGTGTTGATAAGGGGTAAATTTGAGTATTGGTATTTCCCGAAGTGCCCCCCGATATGTTATTGTGAGATAGTGAAAAACTGACTGTCAAATTTGAAAGAACATACAATTTTAATGACAGAATAAACTTTATTTGATACAAATCGGTTCAGAAACGGCTGAAATATCCATAAGTATATTTTTTATTCAAATGATTCTCACCGGCAATCAATCGGGGATATTTTAGACTTTTTAGAAAAAAAATTAAAAATGCTTAAAGACTACTTGGAAAAAAATCTGAATAGGTTTTTAAAAAGTCGTTGATGATATCTCTATTGAATCATTATTTTAACAAAACATTAAATGCACAATTTTGTATGAAAAATTAGAGAGCGCCCTCTTGAGTTGTAACGGCTCTTTTTGAATGATAACAGAGGTTTTACTTAGTCGTTTGTAATTGTGTATACTTTTCGAGCATGGTGAAATTATAACTATTACTTTGTACCGTGATGGTGCAGGTTTTGGTTACTTAAGTTAAGTTAAATAATAATAATAATAATGACAATAATAATAATAATAATAATAATAATAATAATAATAATAATAATAATAATATTAATAATAATATTGATAATAATAATAATTATTATTATTATGGTATTTATTCAACAAATAAAATGTCACGTACGCAGCCACAAGCTGAATTGCAGTGGCATGTACAATAAGATGCAGCGGTATTAACAAACATAAATATAACTATGACAAAATCACGAGGTTTAATATGTTTAAAGAAATTTCGTTATTACATAAATTATGCAATTATACAATTATTAAAGAAAGATACAATAATACAAACTGAAGAACCTGTAATAAAGAAGCCATATATCTTTAAACTTCGTGAACTATGTTATTTCAGGCTAATGAATTGGAAAGCTCAAATATACTATAAATGATGAATCTCAATGATGATATAGGAATTTATATAGCTGTTTTATTTTGCATGATTATGAGTACGTGTTCACGAAAGACAAGAGGCGCCGGAAGATTTGCAAAATGCTAGATCAATTAAATTATCAATATAAATGACTGGTATTAAGAAATCACGCTCCTCCAAGTCGAATTAAACGTGATCTCGATTGTGGCGTTGTGAACACTTTCAAAAAGACAGGTTGAAATTTCACAGGCAAAAATCCTCAAAATGTTATTGGAACTCTAGCGGTTTATCGTTGTATTCGTAATAGCAATCGAAGCATGGAACAGGTTTTGGTTTTCCCAATTCCTCTTCCGTTATAAAGATATGTATGATGTAAGTGTTCATATTCGTAACCCCCATCTCCACCTCCGCCTTTGGCCTTGACATTGCCATTTAACTTCGTTAATTTTTCATGGATTGAATAAGATGAATCGAGAGATTGGACATCTAAAGCTTTACATCACAATTATTTTGATTACTATGATGAAAACAGGGTGGACCTTTATGGAAATTGTTGATTGTCTGATTGCGACCTTATACTTATACTTATACATGTATATTGTGATGATTATCTGTTAGCTACATTATCTTTCCTTGCGAACTATAACTGGTGCATCGATCAGGCCCATAGCCAGGGGGTGGATTGGGTGCGTACGCACCCCCCCCCCCCCAAAAAAAAACAACAACAACCAAACAAACAAACATAAAATACAAACATACAAACATACAAATCAGAAAGGTACACTTTTATCGGTCTCGGGTCCACTTTTTATGAGTCTCGGCCATCTTAACCAATGGTCTCGGGCAACAATCGGTATTGTTGACCACCCCCCCCCCCCCCCCCCTCGCTTACACAACTCAACCAGTGGTCTCGGTCTGGGCCAATATCGGTCTCGGTCCCGTTTTTTAATAACACCCCCCCCCCCCCCCCCCCCCCTCCCTCCCTTTGCAAATCCTGGCTATGGGCCTGACGATGGATACTTATAAGTTTCTCTGTTGTCCGCATTATTCACCTGTGTGACAGGAATGGCGGTTATAGATCTAGTACCATATTATAAGTATAACCAAAACTTCTCATGAACCTCATTTTATTTCGTATATGACAAATATACACATGGGACAGCTTTCGGTTTTCCAAATGATTTTCTCTTCCGATCTAAAGATATGTATGATTGAAATCTTCAGATTTATAATTATCTAGTGGATAATATTGTGTACAACGTTAGTGCAATGAGTTAGTGAATATCACTTTGCATTTTCGTTCATTATATTATACTTGGTCATAATTATGACATTCATTTACCATGGAATGCTCAGGCATCCCTATATAAAGTGGACATAATATATCATATCACAAAAATACATATTACCATTTGCTAGTTTTATTAAACCCTATGGCAGCAAGGGCGTCGATTTATTCTCGCCATTGGGGGGGATGATTCGTCATTTTGACCATCTCTGGCGAGGGAACGTAGCGACAACCCAGCAGCGTGCCCGGGTTTTTATGGCTGAGGATAGGGGGGGGGGGGGCAAATCTTTTGAATTCAGCTGTTTAGAAATTGGAAGATTATTAAGTGCACATTGCAAGCATCATGTTATGAGCTGGGCTTTGTCCAATATGAACTTTAGCCTGATAGATACATATATTGCAAGCATTCTGATGGAACCCTGAATAGCAGCAGTCATGGGATACCCACATTGGGAAGCTTATTGGGGGTCCAGGGGGCGGAGCCCCCGGAAGCTTTGCGATTTGTAATATCCAGATAAAAAGATGTTGTCTATAATGTAAATAGAGGGCACTGTCCAAGTATGGATGAATTTTAGCCTGATAGAAAAATAATGTCGATTGCAATCATCCTGATGGAACCCTGAATAGAATAAGTCAAGGGATACCCACATTGGAAAGCTTATTGGGGGTCCAGGGGGCGAAGCCCCCGGAAGCTTTTGGATTTGTAATATCCAGAAATACAATTAACTATTAAAAAGTTAGCTCAATTTTAGTGAGCGTAGCGCAAACGCACAGTGGGCCGGGATCACCTGAACGTTTGCCAAGAGAGAAGTCCTGAATATAACTAGTTAATGAGTACAGAGCTGGTACTGGAGGGCGCAGCCCCGGAAGATTTTGGATTTGGGCAGTTTAGCATTATCAAAAAGTGGTTTAAAGAAGACTATAGTAACAACTCCATTCATGAGAGGGGGCAATGCTCCTTAATTTTAATGTTATTATATATTTTTGAACCCCAAATATTGGGGGGGGGGGGGGGGGATAATAATACAGGCCACCCCCCCCCCCCCTCCCATCTGAAATATTGGGGGGATATATCCCCCCCATCCCCCCGTGATCGACGCCCCTGAGTATGGCACGTATCGCATCGTTGTCCATGTCCATACTAATCACGCGTTTAAATTTAGTCACGGCTTAGGTAGACGTGGCTTCAGAATAGGGACCTATAAAACATTATCTAACTGACTTGAATGTCTGTATCCGTCAAATGCACTTGGTTCAATCTTTGAAATTCTGAATGCATGTCCATTTTGGGTTAAAATAATTAAAATTTACTGATTTGTTTATTGAGTAAATCGAGAATTTGCGAACATGCATTTTTGACAAAAGAATGAGTGTGACTGTCGTGTTTGACCTTGATTGTATCATTCTATTCCCTTCACCATGGTTCACAATACCTAGAACTAGAAGCAAGCTGGGCAAAATATGAATGAATATCAATGTATCGTTGGCATATTTGTGTGTATATATTACACATCAATGTTTACAGTCTGAGAACATTTTTTTTTTTTACTAAAGGGAGTCAGAATAACAAACCAAAAGAAGTTTGATAATGAAACATCGTCAGAAGCTTCGCGAGAGGTTATTTATAGAGCAATAGCTCAATGGTAGAGTGGGGGCAGTGGGCAGACAAACAACAACAACAACCAACAAGACAATATAGATTACAGGGATTTTTTTTGCGGGGGATGATGTTCATGCGCCGGACTTGCGGTAGAACACGGGTAGGGCCGCACGTCTTCGCTTTGTTAATTTCGTAAACATAAACGTGTACTTGTAAGTTACATGGATTTGGGTGTTGGTTGAAATATTAGGGGAAGGGATCAATTAAATTCAAATTTAAATTGAAAATTTAATTGATATATAATCCTGATCCTGAGATAAAAAAACAAATCAATTAAATTCAAATTTGAATACATTTTTTTTATTGATATTCAATCCTCATCATGAGATCAAAATCAAATAACGATATATACAATTGTACAATAATGATAATGTAAACAAACGAAGTTTTATACCAAATGAATGCTATAAAAAGCACATGTATGTTCATTACAAACACCATACGAATGAACAGATAATGGCGTATATAGTATGGTCGGACTGGTCGGGGTACTTTTTTGTGGAGGGGGTGGGGGGGGGGGGGGGGGGAGGGTCAACATATACGTATTTCTTTATTTTTAAAGGAATCCCACTGATATGTTATTGGTTTTGTCATTTGTTTTTGTGGGGGTGGGGGCACGCACCCCCATGCCCCCCGTAGTAACAACACTACAGATGAATATTGAGTTTCACTAACATTTTGCGAAAGCAAAATGGCCATGTCTCAACTAACAAAGTTATAAATCAAGCGATCGATTAAATATCAAAAGCAAAACATATTTATAAATCAATTCCCTAACATGCACAACATGATTAAAGGGGAAGGATACGCTGGAATTTGGAAAAATAAGGGGTTTCAGGGACGAGGCACTAGGGGTTTTCTATAGCTCAGTCGGTAGAGCACCGGTCTAGCAATCCGCAGGTCTCGGGTTCGAATCCGGGAGAAATCCAATTTTTCTTTGCTCTTCTTCATTTATATTATATTTTTATGGTCAGTTTCTGAATAATGTTTGATTTAATTCTTTATTTTGGTAGGATTTGTGTTTTAATGTTTCTTTATTTTGTAGGATTTGTGTTTTAATGTTTTCTCAACTGATTGGGGCCCCGTTCCCGGTAGCTATATACACCACTTGAGGCACAACCCATTAGCCCCCCGCCCCCCTCCCCCATCCCCCGACAGAAAATTACACGTGCATGCACCCACGATAGTTTACGGTCTGTGTTTCCGAGACTTTAGCCCGGCGCAGACAGAGCGACCTCAACCCGATCCGACTGGTTATCAGCTTGATTAACTCAGTATGCGTTGCCTCTTGACTCCGGTTTTGCCAATCAAGAGCCAGTCGGAGATCATTCGAGGCCGATTCAACATGTTGAATCGGCTACGACTGAGCGAAACCGACTCTATAATAGCCTGACTGAAAACCAGTCGGATCGGGTCGAGTCGGCTCTGTCTGCGCGGGCTTTAGGGGTCAGCTCGGAACAGTTCTTGTTCCTGTCTTGGAGATATCGCAAAAATCAGTTTCATGATCAATGTATGTATTTGCGTATTTACGGAAATGACAGGTTTCTCGTGACATTGGCTCAAGTGGCAGATCATGCATGCCTGCATGCTCTTTGTTTGTCGTCTAAATGGATCGATGGAAAGGAAAATCGGATATAACAAAATACTAGTAAATGGAATGGAAAACAGGATTTTGTGTTTTATTATGCCGCCCTAAACAAAAATCCGCCACTTTATGCATGTATGGGTTCTTATGGAACATTCTGGCCAACCGGAGAATATGGGGGGGGGGGGGGGGGGGGGGAGGGGGGGAGGGGGGGGGAGGAGGGGGGTGGTTATATTGGAACATTGTGAGTTCTTGCAGTGGCGTAACGCGGGCGGACTGAGGGGAGGGGGGGGGGGCAATTAAAATATGTGGGCACACTCTATGTATATATCTTTATTTGTGTAGTATATTTTCTCTTATGCTTTTTTTCCCCCCTCAAATTATTGTAAGTCCCCGTATACCTACACAACGGAAGGCAAAAGCTATGTATACACCCCCCCCCCCCCCCCCCCCCCCCCCCCCCCACGACAGAATGCGTTTAAAAATGTGAATTTCCATTGAATATGAACATAATAATCATACACAAAGGGTCAGAACAGTAATTCTTGTTCGTGTCTAAAGAGATATCTCAGAAATTAGTTTCATGATTATTTGCGTATTCACGGAAATGACAAGCTTCTCGTGACATTGGCAGATCATGCATGTAGTAATGTTTGTTTGTTATCCGGTGAAACATAGATCGATCGAACGGAATGGAAAGGAAATAAACACAATTCTATAGTCAATGAAATCCAACACGGGGAAGTTGCAGCCACGTACCTTTTAAAAGCCGCCGCCATGCGTGCTGGGTACTTTTGGAACATTCTGGCCAATCAGAGAAGGGGAATCGGAAGGGGTTGTATTATTTGGAAAGTTGGATACTTTGTGTTACCGGAATAGAGGAGAGGGAAGGGGTCATGCATCCTTATGCATGCACCAGTCCACCATTTGATGGACGGTTTAGTTTGGAACTAAATTGTCCATCCACCAATCATGCCTAATAAAACATTACATTCACAAGATGTATACGAACCCATTTTAATATTACACACGCATCCAATCCATTCTTAACAACACAATCCATTTACTATCCTCACAGTTTGGTGAATGGTTCAGTTTGGAACTAAAGTTCTATCCATCCACCAATCATACCTAAACACTCACATACATGTATACAGACCATTTAGTTATCCTCCATCTTATACAATACTTCCCTAAAAACTTAATGCGTATACTAGTCACACAGTAGGTGGGCAGTCTACCCACCACTTATGGACACAGACCAATTTATCATCTACTTATCCTCGTAATGCATGAACGATTCACACGGATAATCATATAACTGTTTGCGACAATTAAAACCGTTTGCGAATTTTCTTGCAACCGTTTGCGACCGTTAACGAACCTTTTGCAACCTTTAACGAATCCTGGCGAAATCCCAAATTTGCTATATTCGCAAACGTTCGCCGCTCAGTGGGATACCCCCTTTAGACACATCTACACCTACCTACAATCATGAATATGTACACTCAAAAATACAAACCAAGTTAAAGGGATCTAGTAACTTTGATGAACGGTTGGTATAATGTATTATTGTTGTGATCGGATTTGTGATGGATTTTGTGTTGTGAGAAAATTTTACGTTAAATGGACGTTATATGAGCGAAAATACAAAGTGATATTTGCTAACTCATCGCAATGACTTTGTATACAGCTATGACTATCTAGTGGATAGTTAATAATCCAAACACTTCAATCGTAAATATATTTCTAGCAAAAGGGAAATTGAAAGAGAAAAAAACCTGTTCCATGCTTCTATTGGTAACGAAAATACAAAAGGAATGAGAAAACCACTAGATTTGTAATGAAGTTTGGTAGATTTGGACAATGTTACTAAATCCCTTTAATATCATCCAAGCATCCAACCCATTCTCAACAATGTAATCCATTTTAATAGTCCCACAGTGGTTGGTCAGTTTTGTTGTGAACTAAACCCACCACCCCCCACCCCCCACACAAACACAACACACTCACACACACACGCACGCACACATACAGACACACACATCCACACTCAAATTATGTCTATGCACAGGCAAACATATTACAGACACAGGCACAGTTATGGGCCCCAATAAGTAATAGAAACAATACAAAACACTGATAGCAGGTTTTGTGTAGACCACTGGCGTAGTTCTGTAAGTGATACATGTACCTAGTATTGTTCTGAGGGAAGTTTCACAAAGATTCTAAATTTGACTTAACAATTATGAAGAGCCATTATTTCTTTGTAAAATTGTTGGAAAAGTTATTTTGAAAAGGCATAAATGATTGATAAAATCAGTTATATTTGTTATTGTCAAGTAGCCTAGTTGGAAGTTTCAAATTCTTGTATTTTTTTGCTTTTGAATACCGTCTTATTCCAAGGCTACAAAAGGCTTTCCATAATTCCATAATTGTTAATTCCAACTTAGAATATTTTGTGAAACATCCCCCAGAGGGATGATCTATTCATTCATTCCCCCTTATATATTCCCGAAAATATTTGGGCTTGGGTCTATGGAGAAAACATGTTACATGGCCCCGTTGCAGAAAGAGATAACAAATCGATTGTAAGTTTCAATTAATTGTAAGTCAGAAAATTTGTGCATTTCAACCAATCAGATTTGCGCACTTAGAACACATAATCTGACTTTACAATTAATGGCAAGTCAGAAAATTTGCGCATTTCAACCAATCAGATTTGCGCATTTGGTCACATGATCCGATTTACAATTAATTGCAACTTTACAATTGATTGCATCTCTTTCTGCAACAGGGCCCTGAATGGGTCAACAATAGAGTACAGAAGCCATGACGTCATAAAAACACTTTTTTAGAATGTTCAAATTTGGACTTCATTTTCAGAAAGAGCATAACAAATAATGTCCAAATACCGAAAATCAAAGGACTAGGTTACGTATTGGCAGAGATATGACCATCCGAATGAATTTTACTTCAATAGGCAATCAGTGTTATAGTGCACTGGTTCCTAAATTTAGGAACCAGTGCACTATAACACTGATTGCCCATTGACAAAAAAAATCATTCGGATGGGCATATCTCAGCCAATACGTAACCTATTCCTTTGATTTTTGGTATTTGGACATTATTTGTTATGCTCTTTCTGAAAATGAAGTCCAAATTTGACAATTCTAAAAAAAATGTTCATGACATCATTTATGACATCACACTTCACCACTCTATAGGTATTACATAATGATCGATGCCAGTGGTGTAGAAACACAAATACAATTATTTACGCATAATTAATAAACAGGACACAACTTCACTTTTAGGTCTACTAGATACTCTTTGCTTTTAATAATTCTTCTATTCACATTATTTTACAATGAGTTAGTAATAATAATATTTGCCATATTTGTTTTTCTAGTATCTATCATCAACACACATCTGTTGAACTCGAAGCGAATAAAGTCTGATAATTTAAATAACTTTGGCTTGATTACAATCTATACAATTAGTGATATTTACAACGCATTCAGTATATCTACAGTCATCCAAACAAAATTATCCTGTGTTTGCACTGAGTACTTTACAACATAATGAATCGTTACTCAAATTCTGACTTCATACCTTATAGAACGATACAATTCACCAACATAATAAGGTAAGTACACTATCCATCAACAAAGAATGCTGCATTTTTGAAAATAACAAGTTAATTTTCTTTCAGAGACGGAACATTTCTTATTTACAGTGTTGTGTTCAATAGAAGACATGATAATTAATCAGAAGTTGACAGGTGAAATCAAGAGCACACAATGACACCATATATTATGATAATAGAATACGAAATATAATCTCGTCGGTTGAGAAAGAGAAGGGTGCAAAGTCACTTTTAGTACTTCAGAGATACAGTGATCATGGGGAGCCTTGTAAAACAAACAATTTACTCTCTCTTTTTTTTTTTTGTGTGTGTTTTTTTTTTGAGGGGGATCAAATATTCCCCAAATTAGAAATAATTATTATCTGAAAATTTGGCATTGTGTTAAAAAAGGCGCCACCCTACAAGATGGTCTGCAGAAATCAATTTTCAGCCCAACATTGACTTAACGACCCTTTCCACTCTCAAGCGATGATATTGGTTGTGATTTTGTTATGAATTTCAGTGCATTGTACCATTACAACATAATAATAACAATAATAATAATAATAATAATAATCATGGAGCAATTCATTTCCCATAAACAAGTACAATAATGAATGAAATTAATTGAATGTAATAACAATTAACAACTTTTGCATGTTTTGTGCAGGCAAAGCTCACATTGCACATGTATATAGCTCAAACAATCACAACTATTATGATGGTAATATTTCAAGTTGCACAATAGTCATAAAATATACTCCATATTCAAGCGAAAACAAAATGTGTAGATCCTTACCAATTAGGCATATAGCACAATATTTCCCCAAAACTTGTGAAAAAACAATCACAAATGACAACATTTTCAATTGAGATGATCACACTGACAATAACAGAATCAGAATATCTTGTATTCACCATTCATGTAAATACTATACATGATCAGTTTGATATGGTTGTTGCCCCCCCTGAAGAAAAAAAACGATACAATATGAAAACAAAAACTTTAGTGACTAGGCAGTAAACAAGAGGGGAAAGATACCACGAATGAGTCAGTTTTATATTTTGTTTTGCCCCCCAAAGAAAATGTATACTATATGTTATGAAAAAAACAACAACACACTAGTAACCAGTCAATAGACAAGAAGTAAAGATACTACGAATGATATGGGGAAAAACTGAGCTTTCTTTCTGGTGCATATCGCCACGCCGACATGTATTCATATTCCCATTGAATAATCATATATATATATGATTTATGAGTCACGTTTTTTGAGGGGATTTGTTACGATGTGTCACTAAAGGAAATAACACATGAAGTCGATTTGACATTTCCCCTCCTCTCCAACAAACAGTTTCCATGGCAACCACGCACAAAATATGTAACAATATACAAAGGCATCACAGAGTATCGACCAAGCGTAACTGTTTAATAAATATTTTATGTACCTCATTCTGGAGATCTCGGGTTCAAATCCCGGGGAAACTCTTATTTGCTCTGTTCCTTTTTAATTTATATTATACATTTCTGGTCAGTTTCCCAATGGTTGAAAAAAAAAAATAATTTGTGGGGTCAGTTTTGTGCTGAAAATGGAAATGTTTCTGTAATCATAAGTAATTATCAAGGAAAGGGTGGACAAAAAAAAAAAAAACAAGTTTAATATTGAAAGAATTGTCAGTCAGACTCTATGGAGAATACACAAATTAATGTGAACGAAAGGACACTTGTAACTTTGAACCAATTGAGGATGTTTTCATGTCGGTATAAAACACAGTGCTCTCCATGGACCCTAGCCTGAGTATGTTGGGGACTAGTCCTGAATGGGTTAAGTGCTTCGTTAAAACAAGCGAAAATATGAAATGAAAACATTTGTTTTGACAGTAAGTCACCATTGAAGAATGTGTTTACAAATGAGAGGTGTGCTACTACAAAACAATTTTCGAAAGAAACTGGTTTGAAGCAAACAGAAATCGGAAGTTGTATTCTGCAGACAGGTATAAACATGTACACGTATGGCTGGCATTTTCTAAACCCGTTTCAATCTTAATATGGACATTTCAATAGCATTGATACAATGTCAACCATGCGCATGCACATACAATGGGTTAAGACTTACGACTCGAGTCCTTTGTCAGAAGGCCTTGGCTTGTATCGAAGTTAGCTCAATTCAATTGGCATATTATGGAAATGTTTTATGAATTACCTGACCATGAAACGGGGGAAAAAGTTAGTATTATTTGTTGGCTTCACATCCATACGTATTGTAAACTTCACAGTAGGTAAACAGCCATAAACATCCCACTCATTTTGCCATATACCTGCATTAAAGGAAATCTTTTAGTATTTTATTTTATTTTGTTTGCATATATCCTAACTGGTGAATTTCTCTCTTATTCTTTGATGTACCTAACTTAAAAATATGAATTCATGATCACCTGCCAAAGCTGTTTGGCTAAATATTTTGGAATCTGTAAAATATGAACATTTCAAAAGCAAATTTTGAATTTGGGTACCCCAATACTAGTAGTTAGTCTGCGTTTTCTAACACTGTCCTATCATTATATGCATATCAAGTTTTTGATAAAAACAACTTAAAAAGAATGTTTAGCTGTTTGCAACGACATTGCTAAGCATCGGGATTTCCGTTTTCTATGAGAAAAATAAATGACTTCACAATATAAACCAATGATTTAAAGGCAACAAAAGAATTATACCAAATGTATTTCTTATGGAGTTAAAATTCTACTACAGGTAATCCATGGTTGCTTTAAAACGCTCAGGGAAAAAACACAGATCCCAAGCGTCTCTCAATGTGGAACGACAAAACAAACCACAGATTGCATTGTTTTGTCAAGGTTACTGTTTCTGTGAATGAAAAAGAGTGACTCCAAACACAGAAAAAGTTGTAAAAAAATTGAATGACAGAGTTGGGCAAATAGAAAGGGGTTGGTAACCTGCTGTGATATAGCGTCATATGTCTACAGGAAAAAAAAATGAAATATTAGTTATTCGAATATCTTTTTCTTCTTCATAATTTGGACTTGGACCATGAAGGTTTTCTTCATGTGATATATTTACATAAATATAAATATGCTCATGATCAGTAATTTAAAATCATTCAAAATCAAATGTACTTCTCCAAAAATGAGACATATTCTAATTGTAACTTTGGCTTATTATAACTGTACCAGCATTGGTTTTCATATTTTTTGTGTCAATTTTGCAATTGAAATGAACAAAATAATGACAATATTAGATTTTCTTCCATTAAAATAATGTTTGCCCCTTTGAGATATTACAGTCCTTTCTAAGTTACAGGGTGTTTGAATACATATTTTTTTTAAATAGTGGTAAAAACAAATAATCACGACAAACAACCCTCCCAGTTAACACAAAAGTGCAAAGTGCCCTTGAACATCCATTGCATTAATGACCGGCTTCCTACTTCCCAAAGAGGAATAATTTAAGTCCCCCTCCCCCAATAAGCCGATTCTGAAGCTGTGACTGCGATCTAATTCAGAGGCCAGTACTTAACCCATCTCAGCCTAAAATGGGGAACAGGTAACTTCACCCATTGCCATTGAATGTTTACTGTATAAATGACTGACTTCCCACTTCCAAAAGAGTAATAGTTTAAGTCCCCCTCCCCCAATAAGCTGATTCTGAAGCTAACTGCAGCCGAATTCAGAAGCCATCCCACCCTAAAAGAGGAACAAGTAATATCAACCATTGCCTTTGAATATTTACTGTATTAATGACGTCCTCCCCACTTCCCAAAGAGCAATAAGAGACCCCCCCCCCCCCCCCCCCCACCATTACTATAAGCTGATTCTGACAGTAACTGCAGTCTAATTTAAAGGCCCGTACTTAACCCACCACACCCTAAACAAGGTAACAAGGTGTGCAACATCATAAGGGACCCCCTTATATAAAGAGCTCTGTTAAAACAAAACCCTAAGACAACAAGGTCATTTAGCAGGTCTTTACTCTTTATATTCCTTAAGTTTTTGTTTCTTTTACCTCAATAAAACAAGACACATAAATATGACAAGGTGATTTTTCATGGTCTCAATGTCCTTGTCATACCAAGGTTCCACTGCATTAATGACTGACTTCCTACTTCCCAACGGAAAGCCACTATCCCCCCCCCCCCCCCCCCCACAATAGCCGATCCCGTCACAAACTTCACTTTCTATATGTATTGATGTCACATTCTATTGTTACAACAAAGTAATGGTTCTAAACAACATCAGTTCATTAGACATTTTTTACAAGAAACTTGAAGACATATTTATTTTTTGTTGTAGATTGGGAGAGGTTGTAAAGTGCATCAAACAGTTTTTAATTGGAAATCAAATGCGCTAGATAAAAACTAATTATAATTATTAAACAACTTGTCTGTTGATTCAGGGTTTCAGTAGTGGGATGAAGCTGGATTATTACCTTCATAGCAACCGCTATGTCAAGAGATTCATGGCTTGCCTGACATTGTTTAGAACCATCTCCCGTGGCAATAAATAGCTGTGATGTCACATTTCGGTAATCCCAAAACTGTTGAGGCTTAGAGGCTAGCATTACTAAATAGAGGCAAACGGTGACCACAATTATGACCATTGAATATGTGATGTATTAATGAAAAACTTCCCACTTTCAGAAAACAGACAACCACCAGCCCCCCCCCCCCCCTCAATAAAAAACAACAACAAAAACAGATCCAATTGGAACTGTCAAGAGAGCCGTAGTAAAACTATTAACATGCATCCCATCCCCGATAGACAAAGAGGATCTAGAGTGACCACAACTATTACTATCAACAGCAACGCGAGAGAAAAACAACAACGCTTGGTCAATGCCCTTTCCTTAAACTGAACAGTGATTCATTAATAATTTTATAAGATTTTCCCCAAAGTGGTATTTTGAGACTTTAATTATACACCAATACTTAGGATTCTTCTGAATAATATGTGATATGTTAATAGAAAAGGGACAATGTTTCCAGACTGAACAAATTGATAAGGGATTTTATCTTACGGGGAAGGGGTCATCTCCCTTTTACTCAAGCAATTGTTTTACAGTCAAACCTGACTATAAAGCCCACTCAAGGGACACAGAGAAGGTGGTATTTATCTATAGACAGGTGGTCACTAAACCTGGTATGGCAAAATGCTATGTGGCGTGCTGCAGCATTATCAGTATGGCTGGGTGATCTACAGGGCTAGTACACTCCTGTCCAGATGATGATGACAATAATAATGTACGTACAGTTTCTGGAACAATCTGAACAAAGACCAAGAACTCTGCTACATCGCATCAATTCAATGTTCAAAGTGGCATAGCCTGGTCAAGCTGATGAGGGGGGGGGGGGGGGGAGGGCACACTCTATTCCTTTAAAATTAAAAGGATTTTCCGCTTATGTTTTGATTGCTTTTGTGAAATTATTGATGGTGGGGGGGGGGGGGGGGGGGGGGTCACAAGCAGGTGTATGTCTCTTTCTCTCTCTCTCTCACTCCGTCTGTCTATCTATCCCTACCCCCCCCCCCCCCCCCATTGAAACGGTAGTGCTATCAACACGTTTGTTTTACAACATTCGCCTACAATGCTGCACCATGCACACACACAGACAGGTGTCGGTGGCAACGGTAGCCGCTATCTACGCGCCCAATATCCTGTGACCTGCCGCGCTTAATTAGGTCCGATGCGCGGTGCAGCGTGCACGGGACGATGACTCGTTTTACCGCTCTCCGTATCATGCACATAACGAAGTCACTCACTCTAACTTCGGGGCATTTTTCAGACAGTAATGTGAACAACAGCTATTAAATGTGTAACATCTTACGACAACTGTGATTGGGGATAGTTATACATGCAGTTTACAAATTGGTGTGGTGTGCCATACATCAACTCTTAGCATTTTTATTTTTTGTTGCTAGTTGCCCAGAACAAACCTTGTACTAACCCCCAAATTACATTTTTATTTCGTTACTGTCTATATTACACAACTTTACTTTCTTTATGGATTTAAACTGCAATAATGTTCAAGTGAGGTTGGACATGGAAGGATATAAAGTGTTCTAACGCTTTCATTGTCATCTTGAAAATCAAAATGCCCAAGCAGGTCACCAGAATACGAGCTTTAACATTTTGTCTGGCCCAAAGTGAAAATTATTGGGGCCAGTGTTAGTGTTGATTCCTGCTATGGTGATGGGAGAGACTTGAAGACAATGGGTTAAAATACATTGACAATTACCCCAAAACTATTTAATCGTCTCTAAATTATCTTTTCGTTTTTATAGGTCATTATTTAAAAAATCTATTTGCTGGGTAGTACAAAGTACAAAATTGTTTTCACTGTAAAAAGGAAAAGAAGAAGTTCTATATGATTATGAATATCTTTCTGTATTTTTACTGTCCATTCAGATAAGATAAGTTACATAAATTACAGGTACTAGCCATTGTGTATGTCTTAGTATGCATATAGCTCTTATAGCCAACATTTAAATGAGATACAGTCAAATTATATGCATGCATGTGCAACAGAATAGGTGTTACAAGAGAACCTCAGGTACAGTGTATTGACAACAATCACTAAAAACATATAGCCAGTAGAGGGCAGCAAACATAAGAACCTGTCCTGGCAGGTTGACTATGAAACGTATAATGCAGGGTTCTACACTCGTCTATTTTGCCAGTGGCCTGTTCAGGCCAATAAAATAATTCCCTTTCAATTTAATTGTTGGGTGGCCTGAAACAACAGTTCACTTGACCTATTAAATAACATTTAATTTTTTAGACTGTCTTATATTTCAAAATCTCATTCCCTTTATTAGTCAGAACTGTGATTCTGAATGAGGCTTGACAAACAAAAATACAAGGTGTACTCATTCTGTCACTGTCAGTTTGAGAATCTACATGAAGTTGCCCATTTGGGGCAACCAAAATATGACTTTCATCAGTTTTTTGCTGGCCGGAAGTAACATTTTGTTGGCCCTGGGCCCAAGCGGGATAGTGTTAGTGCCTTATCCTGAATGAAGTTTTCAATCCCCTGAACTAATGCTTTTTAAAGGACCACATGAATGAGCATTGCAAAGTGTCCACCATAAGTGCAATTTAGACTGGAAAGTGTCCACCATAAGTGCAATTTAGACTGGAATGTGTCCACCAAAAGTGATATTTAGGCCATCCATGTTTCACTGATGCCAAAGTTAGCTTGCCAGACTGAGTTTACCAAATGCAATAGATGTCTGTTTAGCCTTAAATGTGAAGTGTCATACTTGAGGGATATAAATGTGGAATATTATTTATTCTTAATAATGCATATATATACCTGAACTAAAATATTGAGTACAATATAATGAATCTACGAGTCCGTTATAATTGCGTGACCTTTAGAGTTTTGAGAATACATGATACTGCGATTTACAAATGAAATACACGACAAAGTAATGATACTGAGTAGTATTGCAATAACCTCTTACAAGAAAAAAAAACACCTCAGAGAAAAACAAAGAATGAAAAAGAAAAAAAATTCTATAATCAGAGAACAAGAAAACAAAAATGTTTCTCCAGTTGAATAATAACACTATTCAGATGAACCTGACAAACTATTTTGTTACAGAATGAATTTTACAGGTCTGGATACAAAATATAAAGATTATACTTGTAACAGGTCTACCTACATAAAAAAACATATAACGTTTATAGTAGCAAACATTAAATCAAACATGATTTTATCATTTTGAAAGAATACATTGTGACACGGTTAATACCACTATTCCAGATGTCAATTGAATACAGAAGAAACTCCCACAAAAAATCTTAATATGGAAATAAACTTGACACTCGCACTGGCCCGCTGGCCCGGGGCCAGTAAAATTGCACTTCGGGCCAGCGAAAATGTATAAAAGTCATATTTTGGTGGCCCGATCGGGCAAGCAGATTTTCAACCCGACACTGACAAAATTAGAAAAATCTTGTATTCTTCCATGTCATGCTTCATCTATAATGACAGGTTTGATCAGGAAAGAGTGATATTTTGAATAGTAAAAAGTTTACTCATAAAATACAATTTTTTGGGCCAGTAATTTGTATTTTGGGCCACCAGAAAAGGGGGATAAATTATTTCACTGGCCCAACTGGGCCACTGACAAAAAAGGTTAGTGTGGAGCCCTGAGTTACACATTAAAAACCATAAATTATAATAAAAAGATACCAATATGCCGATTAACAAGAATACTCTCGAGTGTTCCAACCCTACCCCTTGAGAATGAACATTTATATACACTGTATACAATGAGCATAAAAAACTAACCTTTTTGCCTTGTGGCCCGGTCGGCAAGTAAAAATAAGATTTGTCATATTTTAGTGGCCCAAAACCTGAATCTTGTGGCCCAAACATAGCAAAACATTACAAATTCTATTATGTTTTGTTCAGCATTCGGGCCAGTGGAAATCTATCATGAATTAAATTTTATGACAAAAAAGCTCATTTTTGGTGGCCCCGGGGCTGCAACTTAAATAATCTTAAACTTAAATAATCCAAATTGATAAACTTCTCTAATCATCATTTGGATATAATAGTATAGATGTTGAAAGTAGAATAAAGATTTGACCAGAAGTTTATTCACTTGAATAAAATATTTGTAAATACGTCTTGGATAACATTTAATGTTATATTTGCCTACCAATTTATCTACCAACTATCTATTTCAGTACACAATTTTAATGATCATTTTCTCCAATACATGTAAGCAGCAAATTTTATATAATTTCTCACGGAATAGTCCCCATTACTCTTTAAACACTCACAACAAGAAAAAATAAAATAAAATAGATCAAATGCCATGTATATTAATATAACTATGAAAACATAGATTGATTTTGAAGCATAATGAGTCAAACAAAGTACATGGCCATCTTGAGATTAAACATGCACAAACAGTCAGTGGCATACGGACCTGCTCCTTTAGGACTAGCCTTGTCATACATATGTAGTCTTGGTTGGTAGACTAATAGGGAACATAAAGAGCTGGGATAACTAACACACATATAACGTGTAGGTCTATAATCAAGAAGCCTTGGGAGTTGGTCCTACTTGTATACATGTATGTCTTTGGTCCTAGTCTAGAGTCCTTCTGGGTAACCTACCCTAATCCCTTGGTTGGTGCACTATTGTACAGATTGTAACATATATTAAGAACCCATGCGAGCATCTAGAACAGGCCTGTAAAAAGTCCAGGACTAAATCCGCCTCTGGGCTCACTATAGACTTGGTCCAGGCTTAGATTAGCAAGTTTGTTGGCTATACCTACCCCGACCCACTGCCCTGAGGACATTGGCCATCATGTAGGACATATAGGAGCAAGTCCAGGACCAAGATACCCCAGAGATTCAGTCTTGTCTCTCTTTCTCTCGAGGCTACCTACCCCAATCTTCGACTGCAGTCTTGGCTGGTTGGGGTCCTTGATCTTACAGCATGGAGGATAGTTCTAGAAGTCCAACAAGAACAACAGATGTGGAGTCTAGGTCTTAATGGATCCCAGGGCTCAGTCGGTTCACACTGTACCATGGCTACCTACCTCCATTCTCTGGTGCAATTCTGGTTGATGATCCTTTAGCAAGTACATGGTCAGTTCTAGAAGTCCTCCAAGAACAGACCTGGCAGACTTGGTCTGAACAGACTTGGTCGGCTCCGACTGTCCCTCGGCTACCTACCCCCATCCTCTGGCGCAATCTTGGTTGGTGAACTCACGGGGAACATGAGGACCTTGGCCAGCATGTAGGACAGGTCCGGGAGGGCGTCCAAGACCGAGTTGGCCTCCGAACTCAGTCCAGATTCTCTCTTGGCCCGCTGCTTCACCATGGAGGTGGACGAGTGTTTCAGGATCTCGTCCAGGGCGCTGGTCTTCTGCGATGAAGAGGACGATGACGTCACCAGGCCCGACGTCGATGATGTTGATGATGAAGTCGATGATGATGTCGGCTTCAGTGGAGGATCAGATGGGCTCACCGCCAGGTCCAAGAGCTCCGGGTCGACTTTTTGCACTGCAGTCAAAAAGAAAAGAAAATGTATCCATGAAGATATTGATATCATTTAGATTACAATTACAATTAACCCCTTGCCCAGTGGCATAGCTAGGGGGGGGGGGGGGGCACCAGGGGGGCCTTGCTTGAATTTTCATGAGGGGGCACAAGTTTTCACCCATAGAGATGTCCTATAACAGTGCTCGAAATAAATTAGCATAGGCCCGCTGGCCCAGGGCCACTAAAAATTAGTTTCTGGCCATCAAGTTTCATTGATCCTTAATTCTACTGGCCCGATCAGGTAAGTTTGGGACCACCAGATTTAGGTTTCGGGCCACTAGAAGATGAGAAATCGTGTTTTTACTTGCCTGACAAGGCAAAAATGTTAATTTCTAGCATTGCCTATAACTATCATTTATACCTCATAAATGACGTTATTTGGCCCAAAAACGAACGGTTAAGCATGAGTATTACATGTTATTGGCCTAAAATGATTACACTTTACTTTAGAATTACACGTTTCAACCCATTGCCAGCAGGAACCAAATGGGTCCTGTATTAACTCTATTTAAACAGTTTCAACCTGGAGACAAAGAAATATTTTGAAAATTGCATGCAATATGCTTGAAGTGATAATGCAAACTACAACAAACAATGCATAAAGAGGTTCTGCAGTTCTGGAAGAAGAAGAAGAATAATAAATACAAAATGCATAACATTGACAATCTATAATGCATAACAATTGACCATCTAATGTTTGTTCCCAATGACTACACAAACTATATTCATTCTATGAGAAAGAAATGGGTAACATGAAGACAAAATTAAAAAGGAGATCAATTTGACTAAATATTTCAAGTGTTAGTACCACTAGCTTTACAAATATGAAACAAATGAAGTAAATTACTAAAATAAGAAAAAGAAATAGATGCACATTTTAAATGCACTACGCGTATTGATTTTTGTTAATTCATTGAACATGTATGTCAATAAGAGTGTGTACGTAAATGTGTGAGTGTGATTTTCTTGTTGTGAATTTATCTAATATTGAGCCATCATTATGTTGATCCTTATATAAAAACATTAATTTTATGTATACAATAATATTTAGGTACAGCATTTGAGTGAACTATTCCATACACCTGGCCTTTATTTAAAATTAAATCACATAATTTGTATTTATCTACTTTACTATTGTCTAAAGCATCAAGATTTTTGCAAACTGTGCTTGGTATGATATAATAGAGAAAATAATTTGCATGCCCATTTTACAGTATGCCTCTGAGGTAATGTATAAATAATGCATGCATGAACAAGAAAGGTTTCTTAATACTAAACTTGGAAGCGGGAGGGGGAGGGGACAAACAAATGCAAAGCCTTACATCAGTCTTATCTACAATCTTTTGTCGAGTGTGGAAAATTGAAAACAAAATGTAAATGAGATTGGAAACTGAATTTAACAAACTATACAACTACCCGCTACTTATGGAGAAACATCAGAAGGAGTGATAACAGTTTCTGAGAAAATCGTCAGACGGCAAGCAGCATTGCGGCACATGAATTAAACATGTGCCGGAAGTACAATGTATGAGCTCACAAACCATGGTGTTTTTTTCAGCAAGTATTAGAAATTCACAAGATTGTACCGAAGATAAATTTCCAGGATGAATATTAAATTGTATTCAGATTGTTCGATTGTCTTGCATACTGTGGGTGAATGGGTACAGATTTGCCTGATAGCTTTCTTCTAACAAGTTGAATTTGAATATGTACATATATGGCCGTATGGGCACATTTTTTTCTTGGGGTGCCGAGGTGAAACAAAAAAGGTTATCACAATTTAACCGCCCAGAAGTACTAGTAATATACTTTGTGTATGATTTTGCCCAAATATGACATGATATTGCCCCAATATATAATTTGGCCGGTTAAGATATAATGAGTTAAATTGAGTTTGCCTGCATATGATATGATTTTGCCAAATACGATATGAGTTTGCCCGTATATGGCCGTTTTAAAAACTTGGGGATGGGGGGGGGGGGGGGGGGGGGGGAGTGCAGCCCCCTGCCTCCTACGCTATGTCTACATGTATGTTGGAAAGCTGAATGTATTCTTTATATAGTATGTACAGTATTAGGAACTAATATTGTAGTTATTGCACCAATCAAAATTGAAACGCAGGTTTGGCAAGAGAATGGCAAAAATTATTTTGTAAACCTTGGAGTGGCTACCGCACCGCTGCCGTAAGGCCGTCAGATACAAAATGGCATACCTATAGAACGGCTATTGGCTTTGAAAAAGGGTCTTCGAAGCGCTAAATACCAGTATCACAAATAAACATGAGAACCCCTCCCCTGGTATGAACTATAAAGTAACATACTCCATTTAACGCAGCGACAGACATTACATACATGTACAGTATGTTTATTGTACGAAGTTTGACGAATAAGCACCATTGACAAGAAAGGAGTTTCATTATTAGAGACATTCAGACATGTATTTCACAGACTTTAAATACTCCACTATGTTTCAATTATAGGGTTGGAACATGATGAGAACTGTTTGGTTCAGTAAAATTACATCATCATTCTGTTCCATTCAGAACCTTTTATTTATTAATATATGTAACATGATAAAGTACCATGTTCGAGCCCAATAGATAAGAGTACGGATGTGTGATTTCACAGCTATTTATTGTTCTAAACAACGTCAGGCAAGCCATACATTTCTGACCTAGCAGTTGCTAAGAAGGCAATCGTCCAGCTAAGCTCCAACCCACTACCAAAAACCTGAATCAAAGAGCATGTTGTTTAGAACCATCAATTATATTATACTGTACCAAAAGAACGCGACATCACTACTTCGCCGCTTTATGAAGCCGAGTTGGTCAAACTCTGTGTATGAAAGGATCTGAACATGATAATATTCCTATGCTGCCCTCTATTGGCATTTAATGTCAATACAGTATACACTAAACAGTCTATGTATGATCTATACAAACCAAAACCCACACAAAGGATAACAATGTAGGCTACACATATTTTAGAAAAAAAAAGTAAAAATAATTGTTGAGCCAACCACATAGATTGACAATGAAATAACCATGTTGGCAAAAAACATTTATAACAAGATTACATTTGATGGGTGTACAACACATACATTTGATTGGTTCCACAAATGATCAACGGTAGTTTTTATGTTATTGACGATTCAAATGCACATCGGATACATGAATATCTATGGCAAATTATGTAAATGCATGGCAGGTTGGCTTCTATAGCGAGGTGGCAACGAAGACAGGTTTGATTATATGCGTATGAACACATTTGGTCAATTTACTATTTATACGTAATATCTACTGGCACTATACAATGCATATCAGTTCCGAAATTCTGAATTTCTTTTAAAATCAATAATGAGTTCACCTGCTGTTACAGAAATGCCATCCGCCCTACAGGAGGATACTACACGATACACCAATTCCCAGAAAGTATCTATCTAGCATCGGTAATTTAACCGTGCAGGTTTATGGTCAACACCCATTGGCATAGCTAGGGGGAGGGGGAGGGGCATGTGCGCCCTCCAATAATTTGACAAAAACAATCAAAACAAATATAATGAAAACAATTCTGGAAAAAATCAAGACAAGCATATTATGTGCCCCCGGTTTCGACCACGCTACGGCGCTGTCTACATGTACATCCATTTGGTATATATATCGCAACTGTTCTAGTACATGCACTCAATGCAAGAAACTTCCATTTTTCCAAACCCCACATCAAACCCGGCCAACCCTTAGCCTGTACAATTCGGAATATGCCACAAGACCAGAAAGGACATAAACCAGAGAAAGTGATATAAAATTAAATCAACTGGAATTAGGAGCGATTTAGCCCCTGAAATGCCAAAAAGAACTCCTGGAAATCTTAAAAGGGCACTAGTAAATTTACATAGAGTTCAATAGAAGATAGATGTTCAGATTACTATTATCATAGTAAAATGTTAGAAAAGTACACCCCCCCCCAAATACAAATTGTGGGTGGGGGTGGGAGGTGTATCCAAGCGATAAGTTACCATTTATTTAGAATGTAACCCATAGCAACCGCTTCACATTGAATGCACCTTAATCTAGTTTTGTGTAGACACCCCAAGTAGTGCCCAACCATGCTGAGGCCATGCTGAGGAGTACCAAATAAATGGACGCTATTAAAAAAGATGCGCAATAATAATTACCAATCAATAACCGATGAGTAACCCAACCTTTTTTTAGGAAAAATCAATTTCTGCAGCAAAATGTACATTCCAAATTAATGGGCTCATAATATTCATACGTGTACATGTATGGATTTACATCAACTGTTTTCATAACATTTAACAAAAACATCCCAACAGTCGTTATGATTCATCAAACATGAGTAATTATCAAATTTCTTTGTTGTATAAATACATTTACCAAAATCAAATTCATGTGTTGGAAATAATGTTAGAGATCTGATATTATACAACTCGCATGAAACATTCAATAAATGAAGTACAAGTACCAACAATTACTGGATGCAAAATCATAGCCATCAAAACCACAATGTGAAAATAAAACAAAACAAAATGCAGATGAGATCAAAATAAATCTGAGAATTAAAACTTAACATACTAAGGTCTAATCAAATAATAGGAAAATAAACTTTGATGGTAACGGAGTCACAAACAAATAGAGGTTAAAGTCATATGGGCTGTGCAAGAAACAGGCAATCATGCAACTAATTAAGTACATTCACATAAGAAAAAAAAAGATTAAAGACTACAAGTTGATTCTGATTTAGAAAAGGAACAAAAAAATCAAGGTAAATAAGAAACTTTCACAAGAAACCTTTACAGTATACATTTGAGGTTAATGGTATTAGAGGAGAAAATGCAGTCGAATTAGCAAATGAAACATGCAACTATCAAAACTAGTTATATAATTATTCCAATGCAATATACTAAGAGAAATAAAAAGCATCAGTCTTATGCCAGAAGGGTCTCAAACACCTTCGGAATTGGTCCCAAAATGCTCGGGATGAGTCCTATGATGCATCCATGTTATACCCAGGGCTCAACATTAGCACTTGCCCATGCTCAGGGCAAGTAAAAATTTGATGTCGGGCAAGTAACATTTCATAAATGGCCTAATTTGGTCGCCCGATAGGGCAACTAAATGATTGGTCAACCATGAAAGAATAATGTAATTCCTTCTGGTTTAATTCTCATCTATATAATTAGTGGGCAAGTACAATTTATGTTTGGGCAAGTAAAACTTGAAAAGTAATGATTTTACTTGCCCGAATGGGCCAGTAAGGAAAAAAGTTAGTGTGGATTCTTGCTTATACCACAATCAAACAGGCTTGAATGATTGATCTCATAATGAAGTATCTTATGCCATAAAGTCCTTTAATGGCAGAGCTGCCAACCTTGATCAACAAAAAAAAAAAACAGAATTAAATGGCCCCCAAAAAAGAATTTTCAGAGAAAAAGCAGAATTTGATGAATTATCATTAAAAAAAATAACCTTATTACCAGAAAAGCACAGAAATCGCACATGGGGAGTGAGGCGATCTTCATAGCTTACTACATACTCAAGTTCGTGCACAAAATTGGACGATCAAATTGTATATTTGAACAGAGTCAGCGCTTTTACATTGAAAAAATTACGGCAAAAAAGGAATGGTTGGTAGCTCTGTAATAGCCCTGCTCACTTGTCTTAAATTGCCTAAAGTTCCAAAACAAACTTACTGTAGGTAATATTTTTGTTTTTTATTAAAGACATTTATTAATAAAACAAAATAGAATAAACATTAGTTAGCATACTTATACATGACCAAGAAAATATTTTCATTAGAGAACAAAATGAGTAACATTTCATTTTCAGGGACTTTAATAATAGGGGACCCCCACGCAAAGAACACAGGGTTATCTATACTGTTGTTTGATATCAAATCGATGTCCAACACTTTGCAAAGGGTTGTGTTACTCATGAGCAATGCAATTAATCATCAAAACTCACGGAACCAACAGGGCCGATGGTTCCGTAAGTGCCAAATGTTTGCGAGGGCGCAAATTATAGCAGCACGGCAGATGTGTTCGTCCTAGACAATGGACTAGTCTTTGTCTGCAGACCCATGAACAATTGGGTCTTCAAATCGTATAAATTCTATTCTATTTGTCTGAACTTGTTGGTGGAATGGACTACTAAAAACTACACTGGGCCCAAAAAGAAACTTATATTTTTTCACATGATCATATCTAGAAAGTCTGTCCATCAAAATTAACCAAAATGACACACAGGATTACTTAAATACCCTACTCCAATGACATGTCAAAATGGTTACCTTACTGACAGAACCGAAAAATGC
This sequence comes from Echinarachnius parma, assembly GCA_037951105.1. Classification (NCBI taxonomy): domain Eukaryota; kingdom Metazoa; phylum Echinodermata; class Echinoidea; order Clypeasteroida; family Echinarachniidae; genus Echinarachnius; species Echinarachnius parma. Next base: position 38,525 of record JBAMJV010003700.1, read on the forward strand.
ACTGACATGGAACCACTAGCTGTATCACATGTCACAGCCTGGACATTTTGGAAACAGAGTTTAAGGCAGGTGAGGAAGTCAAAACAAATTTAAATTAAGGTAATGTCAGTTACCCAAACACAGGCATCAATAATGGGTGTGTCCACCATGAGATTGGAATCATTCAGTGCATCTGATACGCATGCTGTCCACCAGGTCTCTGATACAGGCTTGGGGAGATTGTTCCTCTCTTCCTGTAGAGCTGCTCTAAGTGTATGCATTAACAGGCGGATTGTCCCTTATACTGTAGGGGCACTGATTTTCCGCGATCGCGGAAAATCGCGGAAAATCGCGGAATTGACCATTTGAAAAAAAAAAAAAAAAAAAAAAAAAAAAAAAAAAAAAAAAAAAAAAAAAAAAAAAAAAAAAAAAAAATCGTTTTTTTTTTTTTTTTTTTTTCCTCTTTCTTTTTCGGACCCCGTTCCAAAGAAAACGAAACCGGGACCCGATGGTGACGGTGGGGAACCGGTGTGATCGACCAAACCAACTCAGCATTAATCATTATTAAATGAATTTTAAAGATATTTACTCTCTGTCCTGTGGTAAGTCCTTCCTGATATCAGGCATGACACATTCCCCCAAAAATTTTGATGATTTGTGGGTGAAAATCATGATTTTACCCTACTCATTAAATTTTGTATGGAGTTCTATGTAAACGGAATTTGCAGTTTTTCACATGTACAAAGTCTATGGCAAAACGGAATTTCCGTTTTTCAGGCAGGTAAAAGCGGAATTCCAGATTTTCTGAAACGGAAAAGGCCTTTTTTAAAAACGGAAAATCAGTGCCTCTAATACTGTGACATGTGGTTCCGGAAGTTGTTCCATGTCAGTGCTTTTTGTGGTTGTGTCAGTTGGGCAGCTGCTTGGTTACTGACATGTGTTTAGAGTAGAGTATTTAAGTAATCCTGTGTGTCATTTTGGTTAATTTTGATGGACAGGATTTTAAGATATGATCATGTGAAAAAATATAAGTTTCTTTTTGGGCCCAGTGTATTACATTTAATTTATAAGAATATTATTTTAGGTTGGTGGTTCCCTTTAATAGCTTGCATGCCTACAAGATAGTAACCTGACATTTATTTTTACAATGTACTGTGGAATCTATGACAACTAATATAGGGGCTAAATTGTGCCAAGCACATTTTCATCTTTCTTCACTGGACTCCCTTTAAAAAATTTAAAATGAGAATTATCTCAAAAAATAAAACCGGAAAATAATCTCTGAACCGCACAATGTTACCTAACCCCTTGTCTAGAGGAACCTGGTGGGGTATGTGCAAAGTCTATTAGGATTTCAGCATCTCAAAGGGGATGGGTTATTTTAAAGGGATCTAGTAACTTTGTTTGCAAGTTGGCAACTTTGTTTGGACACTAACTCATTGTACTACTTTGTACACGGCATGAAATTATCCTGTACACAATTTATATCTGAACGCTTCAATCGTAAATATCTTTTGAACGAAATGGAAATTTGAAAAACCGAAACCTGCCCCGTGCTTGTATTGTTAATATGAATAAGATAAGGTATGAGAGAACCACTTGGGTTCCAAGTAAATTTTTAAGGATTTGGACAATGTTACTTAGTCCCTTTAAGGCCCCTCTGGCATGAGGCTGACACTATTTGTGTGGGAGAACTTGGAGACTATTAAGAACATGCAATGAATATGTATTAGAAAGATCACAAATGCTGATTACAAAGTAACATCACTCTATCCGGCGCCTTTTACCTGTTTTATGCTTAGAGCGAGAAGAAGAGCTCTTTCGCTCGGAGGCGAAAAAGTCCAGATTTAGGCTGTTAGCTGTCAAAGCGACCAGTGGATGGGGGAAAAATGGAGGTTAAATACAAAAAAGAACAAAGAGATTTGAGTAGAAAGCTGGGAAACAGTGGTTCTGTATTAACAAATAGCTTGAATTCAGTGGCATAGTGTGGGCTAACTCCTTGTGTGGCATATCTCATTGCTAGAAATTTAATTTCTGCCCTGTGGCCCAGTCGCGCAAGTAAAAACAAGATTTTTCCGATTCTAGTTATCCGAAACCTGAATCTGATTGATAAAGTTTACCTAGTGAAAACAGAGAAAAATTGATGTAAGATTGTATCCCGATCGTTGGCGTGAAGTATCCAAATTTGGATACTATGGACGATTGAGTATCCAAATTCAGATACTCTTTGACTACGGTCGGAATCCATCTCTAGGACGCTCTCAAATTCAATCTGATATATATCCATGATTATGGAGACATTTGAAAAATCAAAACCCATTTCATTCTTCTGTTACCATAAGCCAAACAACAAGGCACAGGAGAAGTGGGAAAGCTCCAAGTGATTTTGGTTGAAATTGTACAAAGTTAGTGGGTCACTTTATGCATCAATGAAAGCTATTTTTTTAGTGGCCCTGGGCCAGCCAGGCCTGTGCTAATTTCGAGCATTGTATGTGATGCATCCCCCATTTTATTAATAGCGCAAACCACGCATATTATTAGGGCAACATTTGTTAGAATAAATAGGAACAAATTTAATACCAACTTAATAAAGACGGATAAGTTGTCCGAATAAATAGGAATAAAGTTAATCTGTTAGAATATTGGAAGAACAATAGGAATAAATGTAATACCTAGTTAATAAAGAGGAATAATTTGTCTGAATAAATAGGAATAAACTGTTAGAATATTGGAGGAACAATAGGAATAAATTGAATACCTAGTTAATAAAGAGGAATAAGTTATTTGAATAAATTGGAATAAACTGCAAAAATATTGTAGGAACATACTGATGTAATATTAGGAGCAATTAAAAACAAATTGAAGAAATAATCTGCAGATGTTGATAATCTGGGGGTGGTGTATTCTGAAAATTGTCTTTCTTGAAAACTGTATTATCTTAGGCTTATGACAATATACGTATTCTGAAAATTCTCATAACTTTTATATTATCTCTGAAAGTTTGTTAACCTCTATCAGCTGGCGTGCCTTGCTAAGCAATTGATAAGTGTGTTTGCGCAAGCAGAGGTGTCTTATTTTGTCAAAAATATGTATTCTGAAAACTCTCTTTTCTTTTATCTTATCATAAATTTATCATAAATTTTACTCATATGCTGAGACAGCTATGGGGCCGTCTTTTCTTTTTGTTAAATCTTGTTTTAAAATATTTTTAAAGACATTTATTTGAGATTTTGAAGAGTTCCCCATGTTTCTTGTGTGCGTAAGTGTATGTATGTGAGAAAAAGTTAGAAAATGAGAGGGGACAAAAATTATATTGAAAATCTAACCATATGAAAATCCTATCCTTACAAAAATACTCTTTGACCAAAAAATATAAATTTCTTGAATGTTGATTGAAAATGTGTGTCTGCAACATAAGATTTAGTTTCAACAAATTAATTCAATGATGTGATGTAAATGAAGTATATCTAGAGGATAAATCTAAAATCAGAAAGGATGTTTTTTTTACAAACCCATGTATTGCTGAACAGTCAATAGTTTTGAAGAATGAAATTTAAAGTACATTTAAATGTAGATGGTAAATCCATGCACTATCACTAAAGTAAAATCACCTGTTGCTATAAAAGAAAAAAACACTATAAAATATTCTCAATACCGTATTCATGTGCATGTGTGTTGTATAGGTCTATATATAATGAATTGACATACCATCTAGATGGTAAATCAGCAAAATATTACTAAAATATGACATTATTCACTATAAAAAAAAAACACTATAAAATAGTCTTGATACCATATTCATGTGCATGTATGTTGTATAGGTCTATAATGAATTGACATACCATCTAGATGGTAAATCAGCCAAATATCACTCAAATATGACCGCCTATCAACCCCTCATAAACTACAGAAAAACACTAATGTGTGTATTTGTATTTTTGCCTGCCTGACATACCATCTAGAGGGTTTATCAGCCCACTGTTACTCCAGTCAAACTCCACCTTGGGGGGAAGTTCCTGGTGAGAAGAAATAAGAAAAGAGAAACAAATTTGTCATAAATTATTAAAGAAAATGCAAAAAAATGATATAAAATTCATTGTGCTTACAATCTTAGAAACTACAAAAGCAGTATATGGGTCTATACTTTTCTATTGTTATTAAAACACAAAAAGAGAACAACATATGAGATGAATTAATACAATAAAAAATGGTAGGTTTACAATCTGAACTCAAATTCATTGTTCCTTTTTTTAAATGTGCTTTTTATACAAGCTTCATACACATCTCTGAACCGATCCTAGTACACTTTTTACAAATGATATCATATGCTGTATTCTATATCGTCAATAAACTGAAACTGAAATACTAACCTCAGCGGCGACTGTGAGTCCGCTCGGCACGGCCCCATCTCGGACTCACTGCCCGGTTCTCCACCACCAGAGGGCACCCTCTCCGTCCCCTCGCCAGGCTTGCTGGGTGTTAGCATGCCCACTCCCTGGGCGAATAGAGGCAGCCCTTTGCGACCCGACGACAGCTAATCGGGGAAAGGGAAGTGTGTTTTTTTGGGGGGGAGGGGGGAGGGGGCAAGAAGGGAGGAAGACCATAGACATGTTGCCATTTGAAGTTGTGTATCTCGATTGATTACTTTAATTAAACCTGTGTATTTGGCCACCTAAGGGAAACAAGAAAAGTGACCTCTATAGTCAGGTTCCATAACATAGTATAGTCAAACCTGTATTATAGTGATCACCTACTAAGTATCAAAGGAAAACTAGAAAAGTGACCACTGTACACAGGTGACCAATACTGATTTCATAGCATTAATTTTGTCTGTAGGAATCTATTTTTTATTGGCCATAATAGACAGGTGGCCGCTCAGTCAGCTTTGACTGTATGTGCATTTGTACAATTGGTTTAGATGTGAATGTGAAATGAACACTGATCTATCATAATGGTGCCAAGCTAAACATTTTGTCAGTAACTTCTTATTGGTCTATGAATTCATAACATTGTGTTTCAATTACGCAAATTATAAAGTCTAACTAAACTAAACAATCACTAAAGTTAAACAAACTAGTTAAATTTATTAGAAAACACCAACAATAAAAAACAAATGTGAACAGAAAACATTAATTGTGAAACTCGATCGCATTAACTGTAACAGTGAATCAACACATGAACAAGGCTGAAAAAGAACGACAAGAAACACAAAATAGTCTCGACTGAAATATTGACAAGTTGTGTTTTTTTCTACACTTTACTCGATGTGCTGATTACTGTTGTAGCAGAGACAGTCTACTTCCACGTTATTTTCTTCAATTTGGGGAAACAAAACTTAGATTATGTTCAATATCATTTTTACAGAAAACAGATGATCAAAATAATGAAAGAAAAAATATTCCGCTACAATGTACAAATGGGGCAGAATTCATAGATCTTTGAGTAGTGGTTTGCAATTAAAAGACCGAGTAATGAAAACAAAAATGAAGGTTCATGTATAGGCTACCGTGAAGTCTTGACATGAATTACTAATTGTATCTGAACGTGTCTCACTTTGAATCCAAGAAACGGGGCATACATGTACACTAGTGGGCAGTCAAAAGTCAAATACAACTTGACACATTGTATGCATGATGTACGCATCGGTACAAAATTCAATGGAGAAAGACACATCAGATGCATAGATGTGAAGACACATTAGACACACATCTAAAAACACATTAGATGCATCTAGAAGGATGCGTAGATGGATCTTTATAAAGGGATCTAGTAACATTGTCCAAATCCAAAAATCTTACTTAGAACTCTAGCGGTGCTCTCATACCTCGTTGTAGAAGCATAGAACAGGTTTTGGATTTTAACATTCTTTTGTTAAAAATATATTAACAATTGATGTGTTCAGATTTTTAATTATCCACTGGAAAGCTATTTCTGTACAAGGTCAGTGCAATGAGTAAGCAAATATCACTCAGCCTTTTCGCTCATTACTCGTCCATAAACATTTAATGTGAAATTGTCACACATTGCTTTATAGTGGATATATTAGATAACAAAAATATACTTTTGTATCAATCATTCATCACTTTTTGCACATGTCATCAAAGTTACTAGATCCCTTTAAGTGTCAAATTGTATTTTGCCACTGTACATGTATGCATGTACATGGATGGACAACTCAGAAAACCTATTTCAGGCCTTGGTCACCTTACACGTCGCCATGACAAAAACAGTTGCTAGAATTCAAGTCCACTCTAGCTTGCGCAACATGTGATATCAACAACACGATCAATTGGATATGCATAACATTGCACTGCACTGCCCCTAGAAATGAAGTGCAATAGACTGTCCAAAAACATGCAATGATGAATTTGTGTTGTACATAAACTATACGTGTTGGTTTTGTTGTTGTTACTGAAATTGTTGGCAGTGCATTCAATATTTCAATTATAATATTTTATGCGAAAAACCGTACATGAATTACAGATTAGAAGCCCTAAGGGGTGACCCGGGTGCCAATTAAAGTAAAATCAAATTGTCTATTTTAAAAATTTGACCATTAGGTAGAGAACTTAAAATGGCTTTGGCCACAATATACAATACATGCATGTTAACTAGAAATTTAATTTGGCCACTAGGAACTCTTGTATTGGCCACCAATGAATAAGGATCTACAGTACACACTACACAAATCTATGGCCTCAAGTCTATGTCTAAAGTGTCATTTTTGCCACCTGAAAGAACAGCTTTAAAAGGGGAAAACCCTGCTTCTATAGAGCTTTATTCTGGCCTCTCCACAACCAAAGACAAACACCATTATTACAAACATCATTATTGCATTTTATCCATGTGCCAATAGCAAGGCTCCACCACACTAACCTTTTCTGTACTGGCCCGTCCGGGCAAGTAAAATCATAAATTTTGATATTTTACTTGCCCTAATATGCAATTTACTTGCCCAATTTAATAATAATAGATGAAATTGAATACACAAATTGAATTACATTCTTCTCTAGTAGTTGAACAATGATAAAGTTGCCCAGTCGGGCAAGCAAACTAGACAATATATGACATTTTACATGCCAAACACAAATTGTTACTTGCCCTGGGCAAGCGGGCAAGTGTTAGTGTCGAGCCCTGCATTATCAACTAAGAACATCATTGTATTTTTTTTTTTTTTTTTTTATGTTATTATGTATTTTATTAATGTGCCCATAGTCACATAATCTTGCATTCAACCATAGCAGACTCTACATGTAGGAGCATTTTTGCAATGTATTTATTGCCTTGTGAACGATTACTTCAATATTGAAGTTTTCTATATTTGATGCTAAACCTGTTTGGATTCAGCTCCCAATAGATGGATAGAGAGCTCTCTTACTCAGTCAAATACTATCTGGAGGTTTTGCAGTATTTATTGCCTCATGAATGATACATACATGTAACACTACATGTACACTATGTCTGGCATGTTATCATATTTGTTTTCACCTGTCCACAAGTAATATGGTTGTGGCACAGTCATAAATGTTTAATATCTGGAGGTATTTGCAAGATTATTGCCGTATGTATCATATATCTCCAATCTGTGTCGTCTAAATCCATATTGTGCTCTACAGTAAAAGTAAAACGGGAAAACTGTTTGATGAGTCAATCACAAGTGTTTGTACGCACTGTGAGCGCTGTTTATTTATGCGATAATACAATCGTTCAAAAGACTAGAGCGCACACGATTAATACTTTATACAGGATTCTATGCGAAGTACCCAAATTTGAATACTTACAACTATCATCGCAAACTAAGCGTCCCAGAACGCTTTTAATTTTAATCTTAAATATCTCCATAATTGGGGAGACATTAATACAAAAATTAAAATCCATGTCATTATTCTGATACCATAAGCCAAACAACAAGGTACAAGAGAAGTGGAAAAGATCCTTGGAAGTGATTCTGGTTGAAATTTGACAAAGTTAAAGGGGACCACCGGGCAAAGAACAACACATTATTTTATGTTTTGGTACTGTTTTGTGATATCAAATAGATACCCAACATTTTGCAAAGGGTTGTGTAATTCATAAACAAAGCAATTAATTGCCACCACTTACGGAACCACTACTACATTTCCTGGTTCCATACGGGCTAAACATTTGCGAGTGCGCCAATGCTATTGACGCGTACGTATGTAGACAATAGAATCCCGGGCGATTCGTTCGCTCTGCACACAATTGTCTTCGCAATTCAGACCGCATGAACGCATGCTTTAGAATGGTGATGCGTTTTCCAATTTTTTTTCTTTTTTTTCTGAAAACATATTTTTGTGAACTTGTTGATGGAATGGAATACTAAAGATGTTACCTTTCTTTAATAAGAATATTATTTGTGGGTGGTGGTACCCTTTAATGGAACCCTTTAAGTATAAACGTACTCATTGAAATCTTGCTCTGGCTCAGTCACATTGTCTGTATATCTTGCAATATTTATGGCCTCATAATGACATACAGTATAGCTCCATTATTGAAGTTTATACTGTACTTTATGTAATTTACTACATGTACTGTATTGGATGTGTCACACATGTTGACTTGCACGTTTACATTGTACAGAATGGTGTAAAATTAATGATTCAAATGTTCAATGTCCATGAACATGCATCGAAATATGTAACACCATGCATACCTACATGTATGTAAGTAAGCATTGGTTCCTTTGATTCAATGAAATGAAGATAAGCTCATCGGGCCCTCCGGGCCGGATGAGCTAAAAAATGGAAATGTTCATAAATCTATTCTGGGATAGATGTACTGAGAAAAAACAATTAAAATGTTTTATTGTGTTTGTAACCTAGATGTTAGTATGGTAATTAATTAATTAATTTGTATTTATTATTTATTATTCAGAAAGGGGAGGTGAGGGGGTTTAAAACCTTTTTATTTACTCCATTCTTAGCTTTCTACTCTATGCTAGCTTTAACCTTTTTTGTAACATGTACACAATACTCACTAAAGTACATTGAAATCAAGGACACACATGTACTATCTAAAATCCCTTTGGGAAAGTTCATTTCAGGAGATATGCTATTATGATACTGCCCAGATCCAATAATAAAAATCGGGTTTGATGCTTTGTTGTCATATAAAGCCAAGTCCCGACGTCAATATTGGCACAGCTACATACACTATATCAGGATTCATACTAGTAAGTAGCTACAAGGCTCTATTGAAATCAGAATGTTTAAAGGTGCACAGGTGTCAGATATTGCCAACATGACATTTGAGACTTCAATCCTATACCAAAATCATTGTAAGATATGTCTGAATGATGTGTGAAAGTCTCATTGAAAAAGAACAGTTTTCCTGGTTAAAAAAGAGAAAATTTGCGTCAGCTTTTACAACTAATTACAGTATGACGTTTATGACTGTTTATAAACTCTCTTGAGCTGAATGATTATCAATGATAAGATATCGTCATACTAAAGGGGCATTTGAAAAAATCTAACCCTATTTTATTCTTCTCTTACCATTAGCCAAACAACACGGTAGAAGAGAAATGTGGAAGCTCAAATTAATTTTTGTGGAGTAAGACACTTTGCAGACTGTGCACCTACATGTAGTAAAGATACAAATTGTTCAATACTGTATTTTGTAGAAGTAATATAGGAAGTTCTTTCCATCATACATGATTTAGGAAGTGTTCTGTTTCAGTGATCATGTAAGTGGACACATTACATGTACCATAAAAGCAAATACAAATTCTGAATTTTTAAGTCGTAATTAATATAATTTTTTTTCCTCTTTTGACACAAGTTTGTATATTTTCCTACATTCTATTTTTCAGTTTTACAAAGCAATCTTTCACTACATGCCAAAATATCCTTTACCACACACTTGTATGCATGTATAATCTGTTGATGGTGGTTCAATAGTTCGTGTAATATTTTCCTTCATGTTGGCATTATCTTGAGTGAGTACAGGGGTCATGATATTGTTGACTAAATGATACTTTAGCTATGTGATAAAGCTGACAAACTTGTCACAAGAATAGTTGACATAATTTGATCATAAATATATTCTATATGTAGGGGAAAAGTTTGCAAATATTTTAGTTATGATCCTATCCCTTAGAATTATTTCAAACTGGTTTTGATATTGGTTGAAAGTTTTACCATATTGACCACATAATCCGTTGTATGTACATATTTGATTGGAATTAAACTGAAATAAACTGAACTGATCAGAACTGACTTTAATATATTGAATACAAAATTGCATGTACATGTATGTTTGCAATCTAGCTTATACATATCATGCTCACATGAGTGGAGTTTTGAAGATAATTTTTAATATAAATACTAAAAATATTATTTTACTTTTATTATTAAAAGAGTATTACTCAAGGCTGCGAAATGAAGCAGCTTGCATGATTTTTAAAAATAAATGTGCAGTAAACAAATTAGTTTAGTAGTCGCTAAAGAATTTATATAAGCATTTTACAGATCTGCCATATGATGCAGGATGAAAAGCAAACATTTCAGATATATGCAAGAATATTTCCTTGTTAGTCTTGTTAGTTGTCTTTCCAGAAAGAAATTGAATAAAAACTGATCAGACTGATTGAAAAGCATAATTAAGCGATGCAAGAATGCTATTAACAAATACATTTTTGGTGGCCCGATGAGACAGGCAAAATCAAGACTGTATGTTGGTGACCACACCCTGAATCTGCAAGAATCGTCAGTATTGGAGGCAAGATAAATAAGAAAGAAAAGAAGGAGAATGAAAATAAAGAGAATAAGGAGGAGGAGGAGGAAGAAGTGAAGAAGGAGAAGGAGAATAAATAGAATAAGAAGGAGGATGAGGAGGAAGAATTGATGAAGGAGAAGAAGAAGAAGAATAAGAAGAAAAATAAAAAGAAGAAGGGCCATCGACCGCAATTTTGTTCATTACGATTGTTTAGGACCACCACATTTGGAATTCAGGATATAATATTATCACAGATTATAATTAAACATATTATTTTACTTGCCAGTCTGTGCCAGCAGATAAAACAACATTTCTACCTCAAATTTGGTTGATATACTTAATAACCATGAAAAACTTACTATATTTCTTGAGTCGATGCCCAGTGATGTCAGAAGCATTCCGCTGTTCTTGGAGTTGCTCCAGTGGTACTTCTGCGCTAGTGTGTTCTCCATGTCACTCAAGGATGTCCAGACCACAGCCTTACAACCATTAACACTGTAAGAAAAAAACAATTCAATAAATGAATGTAAACAACAAGTTAGAAAGCTTGTTTGAATAAGATTTCATAATTTCTTGAATCGATGCCCAGTGATGTCAGAAGCATTCCGCTGTTCCTAGAGTTATTCCAGTGGTACTTCTGCGCTAGTGTGTTCTCCATGTCACTCAAGGATGTCCAGACCACAGCCTTACAGCCATTAACACTGGAGGAAAAAAGCAATTCAATAAATGAATGCAAACAACAAGTTAGAAACTAGAAAGCTTGTTTGAATAAAATTTCATAATATCTTGAGTCGATGCCCAGTGATGTTAGAAGCATTCCGCTGTTCCTAGAGTTGTTCCAGTGGTACTTCTGCGCTAGTGTGTTCTCCATGTCACTCAAGGATGTCCAGACCACAGCCTTACACCCATTAACACTGTAAGAAAAAACAATTCAATAAATGAATGCAAACAACAAGTTAGAAAGCTTGTTTGAATAAGATTTCATAATATCTTGAGTCGATGCCCAGTGATGTTAGAAGCATTCCGCTGTTCCTAGAGTTGTTCCAGTGGTACTTCTGCGCTAGTGTGTTCTCCATGTCACTCAAGGATGTCCAGACCACAGCCTTACAACCATTAACACTGGAGGAAAAACAATTTAATAAAATTCACAACATTTACGTAAATAAACCAATCGGAAAGCTTGTTTGATTTAAATTCAATCTAATAACTGGAGTCGATGACCAATGGTGAGTGCTTCATTCCGCTGTTCCTGCAAATCAAACACATATTTTGGAACAACTGTATGAAATCAGGCTAAAACCTCTCACAAACACAGTCCTAAACCGATAGGCGGCAGATAAGAAGTGAAGATGTAAAAAAAAAAAAAAACTCTTTTCAACAGACTCATTTCCTTAAAAAAATTGGTGCATTTGAAATACATGTAGTAAATTACTATATAAATAATAAATAACTCACATCCGGAAACTATAACTGAAACCCTGTAAACATCAATCCGTGAACACAAGTAAGTACTGCGTTTCACCCGAAGTGTGGATGTTTTTCTCAATCTATTTTCGAACAAGAATCAATTTCCTCTCACAAAGCAATATTACAGAATTCTAATGCGAGCATTGGACATCCTACACATCGTTTTGCCGGGGAGATTTTCTGTAATTACCTGCTGAAATCCTGCGGGAAGGTGAAAACAATTTAAAGTAATGAGCCTGGCAGGAGTTTTAACAATCTTTACAGTCTACGATTGCACTAGTGTTTACGAACATCAATTTGAGAATTTCGTGAGCAAACAACAAATGAAGATGCAAAAGACAATTTTATTGCATTGCAAGGAAAGTGTAAATGGAGTATATCATTGATAAATAGATTGACATACTTATTTAAATGTATAACATTTATAATAACATAAATAATAATGTTTTGATTGATATATAGCGAATAGCGCCTAATATGATTGATAATCATCTCCAAGCGCTTTACAATGAAATTGATGACATCAAGAGGCTTTACAAAGTGTATTTTACATGATTGAGCAAGCGTATTGAACATCACTCAAGCAGCATTATTTTTATGACCAGTTCAAAGCATCTCTTTTAATGTAATTTTGCCCCAGATTTTATATAATTTATAATTAATGCTTTTCAAAAGGTTCAAGTTGAACACCTTCAAGGTGTTATTATGGGTATCCATTCATTGTTTGCATCTCAGGCAGTGCACAAAGATGGACATGTAGTTTGCACGATCTAGTCAGCATATCGAATGTCAGTCAGTCAGCAAATATCATCATTGATTGTATACCTGTGCACAAGGGTCTGCTTCTAGATATTATGTAATTTTGTGCCAGATTCTTCATACAAAAATTTGTATGTATGTAAAAGGGTATCGAATTTGGGCATTAAGATGTTCTCTGGCACTGTACCATTGGAAAAAATGCATGGAATCTATCAGGGAAATTAAGCCCCTAAAATGCAAAAGAGCCCCCATAAATTTGTATTTATGAGTTTAATTTAAACCCGTTTCCTTCGACATTCTAAAATCTCCATTTAGACTTTGTACATAACCCACCCGGTTCCCATAGTCCAGGGGTTAAATGCTTGAAAGTTTTTTTGGACTGCTACATGTACATTCATACAGGTGAGCTTGAAAAGTAGCCCCCGAAAAAAAAAGAAAAAAAAACATTTTAATTTGTTCCCTGCACTGAGAGGATCAAAGAGGATGGACATAGTTAGCATGATGTGTAGTCTACAAAATTGAACATCATTCAGGCAGCAAATATCTCAATTAATTTAAATGCCTCAAAGGGTCTGCTTACAAACTTCCTTTTCATCTTATTTCTAATTATGCTGGATTCTTTATTAATGCTTTCCAAAGGGTTCCAGTTTTAAACCATTCAATGTTTACATCTTTGTTAATAAAGGGTTCCAATGTGAGCATCAAGTTGTTCTCTGGCACGTACTGCACCAGTGGAAAAAAAAACTCTACACGGAAAGCTAAGGTCAATTTATCTCTGAAAGAGCCCCCATAATTCTTTAAATTTGCATAAAATTGACTTCAATGAAAAAAACAATTTAAGAGTGCTTATTTAATGCAGGTGAGCTGGAAAGGAAAAGTAGCCCCCCTAATATAAATTTTAATTTTGTTCCCTGCACTGCCCCAAGAGTATGGACATAGTTTGCATTATCTAGTCCGCACGTACTGAGCGTCATTCTGGCAGCAAATATCACCATTGATTTATGCCCCAAGGGTCTGTTGATGTTTTTCTCTGCGCCATCTCTCCGTCTTCATTTGCAAATGTCAAAAGCATTGAGCTGTGGAAGTTTGCAGACCTGCAGTGGTACTATAGGTCTATTATAGATCGGAAATTAAAATGGCTTGAATGAGTAATAAAATGCATACCATCACGGGTACTGTATTCTATGAATTTCATGTGATAGACAATTTACACTGTTAAAAATATGATCAGTTTTTAAATCTTTTGTCAAAGTTAATGTTTAGAATTCTTTTCACATCACCGAGTCTGTTCACAAACAAACCGAACCAAAAACTATTTTTGTATGATGTATTCAAAATGATACAGGTCAATTAATAAAACTATTCCTCCAAAAAATAAGAAAGCCTTTTAACTACAGTATCAATTATTCTTTAAAAATTAGAATCTAAAAAAATCAGCTTCTCTGAATAAAACCAAAACATTTCATTGACAGTCATGGCATTATCTTTACATTAAACACATGCATGTTAAAGTAATGTACACCGTACATCCATCATCCATCACAAATGATACAAAGTGCCAATGCCCGCACACGTGATTTGCTGCAGATGTATGAGAGCGTGAGCAAGTGAAGTGCCCGGCTTACATACAAACACAACGTCTACTAATCAAAACCGGTGACCGGTCCCAAGAGGATAATTTATTTGTCATTAAACTAATTGAACACTCTCACGTGGCGCATCCTACAGAGTGGTTGGAAATCTTTATTGGAGAATTGCCAACTAGCCATGCATTTTGTTTTCTAGTAATTTATCGAAGCCTCACTACATGTATGTGTGCCAATGAAGATGTAAAATGCATATAAAATGTGACCGGCTATAGCAAAACACTGCACTTGTCGGTAATTCGTGTTTTGAAGAAATGGGCATTTTAAGTTCACATAATATGTGTAAAAGACTTAATGAAGGAAAAATTGAAATATCTTCACCAATTATTGACCAATTTGATGGAACAAAGCATCAAATGAAAGCTTGTGATGAGGCCTTTCTAGTGGTATGAAAATAAACATTTTGATTTTTACCGACAAGTGCAGGGTTTTGCCGGTCACAAATAGTGACTATAGTCAAATGATCCATTGATCTTGCATTTAACCTTTATATGATGTGATACAGAACAACACTATAAGAAACAAAACAAATTTATGATTTTAATATCTTTCTTCTCATAATTGTTTTCTTAAAGATTGTCAACCCCTTTTTCTGTGTTGGCAGGTTTTTGTAAAAGTACAGCTTTAAATCCAAATGTTATTCCCGTTTCCCCCCCCCCCCCCCCCCCCAAAGATTGAAAATAGGAAATATTATAATGTACAAGTGTTAAAAAAAAGATAATTAAAATGATTTTCACGGATTTGTTTTAATTCATGACAGGCACTTTTCCAGCATTCTGCAAATTTAACAAAAATAATGATCGAGTTCATACCTTTTCATCGACTTCTTCTTGGCAGCCACCTTTTCTTTGGAGGCATCCTGAGTGCCATCGGGTTGCCGGGAGGAGTCTTCTGGCTTTGTTACAACCGTTGCAAGGATGATAACAGACGACAGTTCAACCCCCATATCTCCATCTACTGACGACTTTGGGAAGCAGGACTTGAATAACCGCTCTACTCTGCCGCCCGGTGGTATCTATTGGAAGAAATTATGTCAAATTCAAAGAATTGTTTAATACAACATTCTGAATTAAAAGATTAAAATGACAGAGCATTACTTGCACTCCTATTGATTCACTATCAACAGGATGGTAACATATGACAGGTCTACCCCCATCCCTCCATCCACTGATGACTTTGGGAAGCAGGACTTGAATAACCGCTCTACTCTGCCGCCCGGTGGTATCTATTGGAAGAAATGTCAAATTCAAAGAATTGTTTAATACAACATTTTGAATTAAAAGATTAAAATGACAGAGCATTACTTGCACTCCTATTGAACACTATCAACAGGATGGTAACATATGACAGGTCTACCCCCATCCCTCCATCCACTGATGACTTTGGGAAGCAGGACTTGAATAACCGCTCTACTCTGCCGCCCGGTGGTATCTATTGGAAGAAATTATGTCAAATTCAAAGAATTGTTTAATACAACATTTTGAATTAAAAGGTTAAAATGACAGAGCATTTCTTGTACTGCTGCCACCATTTCAAGGATGATAACTGATGACCGGTCGACCCCCATCCCTCCGTTGACTAAAGACTTTGGGAAGCGGGAACTTAAAATTACCATGCTCTATTATGCCACCTGGTGGTACCTGGTTGAAGAAATTTCAAAGGGTTTCAAACATTTAATTTTACAACATTGACAGAACATATTTTGTGATTCTAAAGTAGTTTCCCCATAGATAGCCGGACTGGCCCGCTGGCCCGGGGCCAGTGAAACTACACTTCGGGCCAGCAAAAATGTATAAAAGTCATATTTTGGTGGCCCGATCGAGCAAGCAGATTTTCAACCCGAGTTACCCGACATTGACAAAATAAGAAAAATCTTGTTTTCTTCCATGTCATGCTACATCTGTAATCACAGGTTTGATCAGGAAAGAGTGATATTTTAAATAGTAAAAAGTTTACTCATGAAATAAAATTTTTGGGCCAGTAAATTTAATTTCGGGCCACTAACAAAAAAGGTTAGTGTGGAACCCTGCAAACATACATCATTTAAATGTCAAACATGTCTGAAATAACTTTCCCCATAAATCTTGAAGAACGCGAATGCATCCCTCTCTTTATTGTCCAGCTATTGTGTGTCATTGTCTATAGTGCACAGACATGGATTTTATGAGATGCCGATGTGCTGTAAAATAGTGAAAAAAGATGGCTTTCCGAACTACAACTAGGAGGTCAGCTTGTTTAGATGTAAGGGTGAATCATGATTGTATAAACATTTAGGCAGAGCTGTGGTTACACACCAGTACGAATTATTAAAAAAAGAAAACAAATGTAGTGCCCCTGCTATTTATATGCTAACATTTTTGTGTACACAATAATTGCATTATAGCCAAATACTTTTGAACAGAGACTTACAATGTACATGGAAATATGTACCTACTGTATGTATTCTCCCATATTTTAACATGTTCATTGGCTAAACAATTACATGTAGTACAGATCTGTATTGTACCTAGTCCCAGTCTTGATTTAAAAAGGCCCAAGTGTTGTATTGAAAACATGCTAATTATTACATCATCCATGGGGATTTTTCATTTATTGAAAATTTAAGGAAACCAACACCCTTCCAAATGATTTCTGTAAAAATTATACTTAAAGGGTACCACCACCCAACAATAATATTCTTATTAAAGAAAGGTAACATCTTTAGTATTCCATTCCATCAACAAGTTCACAAAAATATGTTTCCAGAAAAGAAAAAAAAAATTGGAAACGCATCACCATTCTAAAGCATGCGTTCATGCGGTCTGAATTACGCAGACTGATATGTGTGCGGTGAATTGCAATGCGTGCAGAGCGAACGAATCGCCCGGGAATCTATTGTTTACAAACGTGCGCGTGAATAGCTGCATTGGCGCACTCGCAAATGGTTGGCCCGTATGGAACCAGTAAATAGCAGTGGTTCCGTAAGTGGTGGAAATTAATTGCTTTGTTTATGAATTACACAACCCTTTGCAAAATGTTGCGTATCTATTTGATATCACAAAACGGTACCAAAACATATAATAATGTGTTGTTCTTTGCCTGGTGGTCCCCTTTAAAATCTGTGCAACATCATCAAAGCGCTAAATACTTGTAACAAATAATGACACATTGAGAAACCCTACATTACAGGTAGGTACTCAGATTGGTTTCCTTAAAACTGTTCCCCTTCGAGGCTCTCTCTTCAGTCTCCTCTATCCATCACCTTCAACGATACCTCTTTGTGAAACCCAACATCCAGGCACACAACGATTGTGCAGCCGTTTTGCGTCGCCCCAAGGAAAAGCAGCCATCTAATAATACCCATCGTGCATAATTTAGCCAAGGTTTCCAGCAAAGTGGATAATTGAAAGCGTGACCCAAATGTAGCAGAGACACTGCACTGCTTTTAAAAGTTTCATGTTAATTAAATTGTACAGAAGACAAAGTGTGTATATAAACAGTACAGTGTACAAATTGCAAATGATTCATGTGCATGCAGACTGCACATAAATTATTTGCATGCAAATTGTACATGTCTACAAATCACATACTGAACTCAGTAAAAATTCAATTTTAATTGAAATTTACAGTTAGATCATGTAAATCAAAATTTAAAACAGGTGGTTATACTTACAGTCAAGTAAAACTTACGATAGTAGCAATGTGCGGTAATTAATGCATTCATGAATTCAAATATTATCAGTGAAGAAATTATTACAATGCAGGAATTAATTTTTGATTTTAGGGGGCTACTTTTCCAATCTGATGAATATCCAGAAAATGTTCACATTATACCCTAGTTGGTAATTTTAGAGGCTACCTACTGATTTCGGGCTACTTTGAAAATTGGGGGGCAAAATCGCCCTCAGTCCCCATACATTTCCTACCCTAAATTATTATCAATGTGCTGAATTAAGCCAAAGAATTTATAAGACACAAATATTATCATGTATTTAGGACAGAACAGGGTTTATACAATAAAGGGATTTAAGGAAATTACACATGAAACTTTCATTATGAACTGTTCCCCTGACAATTGTTTCAAAATATTAAGTTTTACACATTGCTGTTGATACCCTGGTTGATGGCAACTTCGTTTATCAATATTCATGAACTGGTCAGTTTGAAAAGTTAACAGCACCTGATACTGTATGTTTGCACAATGACACTAAAAATATCATGATCTCAAACACATAGATAGATGGGTTAAAAAGAGGAGAGAAAGGAACACAAAAACATCAGCTCCTAATTACAAACAAATATGTAGTTGTTCACAATGCAAGATTTGCAAGTGACTGTAAATTAAATGTACCGGTACAAGTATTTACTAAATTGTACATTATTTAGTCAAGAATAACTTGTTGTAAATGTGAAAAGACCAAGAAAGTGCAATAAAAATATGTTTTAAAAAGAGATTATTCATTAACCCACATTTTTGCACATACATATAAAGTTATAAGCTACACATATATGTACACAAATGGAAACAAACTATATGATACAAACAAGAAGCACAATAAACACCGAAATGCTGCTTACCTGACTAGGAAAACTTGATCTGCTTGCATCAAACTGATGGTGAATTGCACTGCCCGATGATGGCACGGGACCGGACCCAAACGATCCAAACTCTCCACTCTTATCAGACTTCAGAGAACCACCCTGATCCATCTTCCCGGTTGAGTCTAAGGAGGAGGTGGAACCAAAGGCTCCAAAGTCACCAAACGTCTCCGTTTCCGACGGTTGTGAGGTTTTACCAGAGCT
The DNA here is from genome assembly GCA_037951105.1 of Echinarachnius parma. Lineage (NCBI taxonomy): Eukaryota > Metazoa > Echinodermata > Echinoidea > Clypeasteroida > Echinarachniidae > Echinarachnius > Echinarachnius parma. Next base: position 57,895 of record JBAMJV010003700.1, read on the forward strand.
AAAGCCGCTCCAGTCGTCCTCTGCTTTGTCCTGAGCCGACTTGTTTCCCGAGTCGTTACTCTTAGTACTATGCGTGGACTCAAAATCGCCAAAATCGTCAAAGTCCTGTCTACTCGACTGACTTATCGTGTCCGCACTCCCTTTGCTCAAGCTGCTGAAGTCCCCAAAGTCATCATCATCTCCATCATCCTGCATCTGTATCTTGGGTATGATATTGCTACCTGTAGACTCATTATCATTTCCTTGAGTTATCACTGTTGCACGCTGTTGAACCTTATCTTGCAAATTATTGACTGAATGTTCAGGTTGATCGAATGATCCAAAGTCACCAAAATCATCCTCTTCATCGTCACCACCAGGCAGCTGATCACCCGTATCCAAACCCACTCCCTTGTCAGTTTCATTATCCGTTTTCCTGACGTTTGGGAACTGATCTTTATGGTTGTCGAATGACTGAGCATTTGATGATGAGAAGTTGTCGAAATCCCCCCAGTCATCGCCCTCTGCGGTGGGACTGAGGTCTGAGGAGGGTCGAGTACCATTGTCCAGTCCTTCGGTACTTCCTTGAATGTCTTCCTTCCCCTCAGGACTTGAGTCCGAAGGAGTCATGATGGAGTCGATGCCAGAGTCAAACGTTTGTCTGTCGCTTTCTTGGAAGAGGTTCAGGGATCCAGTGGAAGGCTTTTCTGAAAGTTTCACAGTTTGATGATCAGTCACTTGACTCTCTGGAGCACTGCTCGGAGCAGCGTCATTCGACTCTTGGGCGGATTTTTGATTTGTAAAAGATAGTTTCTCATGATCTGGTCGCAGTGGTTGGTCAACTGAAAGTTGGTCTCCAGTGCCACTTTCTGAAACAGTTGATTCATCAGTTAACCTCTTTTCCGTATCACCACTGTTTGTTTTATCTGTACTGCCATTTATTCTAGTCCCTGATAAACCATGACTGTTGAAGTCATCTATGCTCCCTTCATCCTCTGCCCTCCTGTCCTGATTCAATTCTGACACACTGTCGACTACTGCACTTGTGTTTTGAAAGAGGGAATCTGAGTCTACAGTACTGAATTTCTCATGCGAGTTATTCTCATTCAATGCATTGACAGAATCAATGTTCCTGTCCGCAGTTCCTAATGATCTATCACCCTTTATATCAAATCCTTGAGAAACATTACTCTTGAAAGCTGCAAAGTCTGCAAAATGATCATTGTCATCATCATTATCACCATCATTGAAACCATTGACCGGAGCGTCCCGCAAAGCATCATTTGATATATGCGAGTGGTCATCAGCGTGATGATTTTGTGTTGAAGAGACAGTAGAGCTGGAATGATCGAAAGCTGCAAATGATCCAAAATCATCCGCTTTCTTCGGGGAATGATCGTTTGTTGAGCGGAATGGATCTGGAGGTTCATCTCTAACTGGTGGAAAGTTGCCACCGTTGTTCTGTTTGCTACTCTTTGTCCATTTTCCCGGAGGCGAATCCAGGCCCTGGCCGAGCGGGGCGCTGGAGAAACCGCTGAATTCGTCGTCTTCGTCATCGTCAAAGTCAAAGGCCTCATCATCCATGGGTGGAGGCGATGCTGACACCATGGGGATAAAGGTTCCATTCCCGGAGTTGGCCATCACTTTGGTTTCTGGAAGACAAATGAGATTAGATATTGTATGAGTTTTATTGTCAGATGATATTGGGATATACATGTACATGGCAAACATCTGACCCGCAAGAAATTGCTGATCTACAATGTCAATTTAGTAGTTCCTATCGATTTGCAATAAATTACATTTTTTAATTACAAAATACGCATGCATACTTACTTTGTGTTATTACTTGGAAAGCACTACAACATAGAGAATATACTGAAAAAACAGAAAAAAAATTTGTATAGACTTTATCCATTAAATGCTACATTGGGCAGTGGTGAATGGAAATACAGGATGCTGTGCAAGCTTGTATTTATTATGGTACAACAGAGCAAGTCTGTATACCAGCATACATGTGTATTTAGTTGTGAAAAAGGGTAATATGAGAACTTTCTTTTACTAGCATGCCAGTTTTAAAGATTTAAACATCGAAGCAGGACATGCATTATAATGATGTCCGACTGCGCTGCTTAGCGTCCGGGCACTATGCATAGAAAAGGGCCACATGAAATAAGAGACACATTCAGACGCGAAGGGGCTAGGTTCCAAGTATTTTGTGCAGGCTTTCATAAGGCTATCTATAAATGGGCAATTCCACCGGAAAGTGGACATGAAGTGAGAACATCAAATTGGGTTTATTACTTTATTTCTGCTCTAATTTATTTTTTCTGGATTATTTGTTCATAAATCATGATCGCATAAATAATATCTTTCAGTTTACATGATGTAAAAAAAATTGTAGGCGTATCCTTATAGGAGAAACAGACACCATACTTAAAACTATACACATGGGACTACACAGTGCCTATTTCTAGATTTTCTTCATTTTTTCAATCCTTTCTGGTATTTTTCTGTTTTAAAGGGGTAGTTTAGTTTTGGTAGATCACATCACAATTTTTTGTGAGGTAATGACAAACTGAGTGTCGAATTTGAGAGAACATGCAATTTTAATGGCAGAATAAACTTTATTTGGTCAAAATCTGTCCAGAAACGTCCAGAATCTTATAATTATTTGGGGCCCAAATAATTAGATGAATTTTTCAAATTTTTTTTTAAATGCATACACTTTTCCAAAATGTTCAAAAGCATTTTTTAATTAGTTGTTGATGATCTCTCTATTTAATCATGATTTCAATAAAACATCACTATTTTGTATGAAAAATGGTTAAAACCAATGCCTTTTTAGAGAGCGCCCTCTTGTGTTTTAATGGCTCTTTTTGAATGATAACAGGCTTTTTACTTAGTCGTTTGTAATTTTGTATACCTTTCGGGCATGGTGGAGTTATAACTATTAGTTTATAATGTTACTGTCCAGGTTTGGTTACTAAAATTCAGCCTTACCAAAACTGTACTACCCCTTTAAGGTACCAAATTGGATGATTGAATATCACAATATTTGTTTAGATGAAAATTTCATTCTTTTGAGTGCCTTAAAGTATATTTGTAATGCATCAAAAACTCTGTCCTTCCGTTACCGAACTGTGAAGCAATTAATTATTATACCAGTGGACATATTTTGTTCAAATAAGTGTTGTAATACTCTTTGAACATTAGGGAATGGACTATGAGCCAATATAACATGATCAATAGTCCTCGTAACTTCACAGAGATTGGGTCATAACTAATGAACTTGAAATTCAATGTCCATTTTGGAGTCCTTCCATTACCGGCCTTATTAGTGTCCATAAAAACGTAATGTCAAATTTTAAATTTTTTTTTAAATCGGAAATCAAAGGTGTCCGACCAAGAGTCTCAGAAATGTCATTTACAATGATGAATCATAAGCAAGATCCTTGAACTACTTGATTTAATTTTAAAAATTGCGTCTGAATGTCTGAATGTCATGGAATTGCCCAAATGTTGATTGACTAGTAGTCTAGTGTGTCACAATGTACACACCTTCAAGTACATTTATTTGTAGCCTTCGATCTTCAAACACACAATCCTTACAAGTACCCAGAGTGAAACATTCTTGTAGAGATTGGTCCTCCTCATATTGGCCCATAACACTGGAATGTTCTCCCCACTGAAATTTGTCAATCAACATCATTAGACTTTTGAGAGAGATTTTTGTTGAAAACATATTTATTTGATAATTAAGTGTTGTTGTTGTTGTTTTCTCAAGCTGATGTTGGTAGGGAGAAAAATAAACGAGTTATCAAGCTAGATCCCTCTTTAAGGTGAAGATTCGGTTAAACTTCAACTTGTAAATTTCTCGAGTTGATAATTTGTGAAAACAGGTCGGAACAACTAGTCTAGAAATCCTTGCCTGTGGATTTTGTAAAAATGCCCCCAAAAATACATTTTACATTTTCCCCGATTTATTTTTTTTCTCCATCAAATCTCAGTCTCTTGAAAACTAGGTGGCCCAATTACACACTAAAAACAAAATTAAACAATATATTTGCATCATCTAGAAAAAATGTTAACATTCAATGCCCAGTAAGGCAAGGTGTAAAATGAAATAAGGGCCCCCAAAATAATGTAATGTTTAACCTTTTTGAAAAATAGTTACATGTAGGAGGAGGCCCTTTTAAAATTTTATTCTATTTTTCAAAATGGCTACTCTGCACATTTTTCAAGACATCCGGCAGGAACAATTGCAGTTCTGGGCCCCATTTCCTAAAACTTTTGCAATTGTTGTGTCCAGTTATTATAACTACCATGGCAACAGCCTCAAGGCTCAATGCTAAATGCTGATTGGCTGTTGACCTACTACAGGGCTCCACACTTACCATTTTGGCCAGTGAAATAGTTTCTTCCCCTTTTCTGGTGGCCCGAAAGAAAATTTACTGGCCCGAAAGAAAATTTACTGGCCCGAAAATTTTATTTCATGAGTAAACTTTTTACTATTAAAAATATCACTCTTTCCTGATCAAACCTGTGATTATAGATGATGCATAACAAGATTTGTCTAATTTTGTCAATGTTGTGTTGAAAATCTGCTTGCCCGATCGGGCCAACAAAATAGGCCTTTTATACATTTTTGCTGGCCCGAAAAGTGCAATTTCACTGGCACCGGGCCAGTGCGAGTTTCGAGCCCTGCCTACTAGTACTAGTTACAATACTTGGACACTTACAACAATTGCAAAAGTTTTCTGAAATGGGGCCCTGTTCCAATATTCCAGAAAGACTGGTAAACACGATTTGTTAACTCATTGGATCGATGAGTGTCTCATTTCATGTAAAAGTCTTTCTAAAATATCGGAAACTAACTGCAATTGTGGCTCATGACTGTCACGTGCCAATTTTTAGAATTTGTCAGTTTCTTAAAAAACAGATATTATTATGTGTTCCCAACAAAATTTATCAAATTAACAAAAGGAGTACAATTTATTATTTGGTTTGTTTAATTGCAATATTTATTTTTAAAATAATTTGTATATAAAGTTTTCGGTAGTTTAATGGATCGAGCGATGTTACTCTGATGTCAACATACGAGCAAGCTTGTGTATTCTTATGCAAATTGAATGGGGAGTACACCATGCCCGGGGGGGGGGGGGGGGGGGGGGTGCACTCATGTATAATGTAAGACGGATATGTTCCGCTTACAAGACCCCCGTTTTCACACCCGATTGCCGCTCTCAAGATACCCGATTTTCAAAAATTGCCGCTCCATAGACCCCCGAAAGACTTGGCAAGATAGTTGAGTAGCGCCAAGTCCATTACCATTACTCATTAGTCTTCTTCTAGTCAGCTCCTTGGACTACCATTTGAGGGTTTCCGTAGGTCCAAATGGTAGCTCCAAGTCCATGTATTTTGTAATTTTTAGTCCTGTTTTGGTCTGCTCCTTAGACCCCTTAACTCCCGTTTCATGGTTTTTGTAGCTCCAAAGACCCTATATTGTATGCTTGTAGTCAGCTCTTTAAGACCCCCATTTCAGAGTTCCATGAGGCACACCCCCGTCAAAAAATAATTTGAGTGCCCTAATAGAACTTGATCTACTAATTTTGTTGACAAGTGCAACCAGAACGTCAATGACGTAGCGCTCATCCGGCATCTCGCAACATCAAATATCGCAAATTTCATGTGGTACACTTTTCAACTGGTCAACAAATAAAAATGTGATGCCCTGGAAGGGACATAAAAAAAAATAAATAAAAAAAAATAAATAAATAAATAAAAAAATAAAAAATAAATAATAAAAATAAATAAATAAATAAATAAATAAATAAATAAATAAATTAAAAATTACCATAATTAATTAATGGAGAAAAATTTCAAAATTCTGTGTAGAAGTTTAGTGTACCAAAGTTAGCTCTACCAGATAAAGCAAACCAAATCAAAATCGGTTGAGAAATGAAGGAGAAGAAGCATTTTTTGTGATTTTTGGAATAAATTTGCATAAATTACCATAATTAATTAATGGAGAAAAATTTCAAAATTCTGTGTGGAAGTTTAGTGTACCAAAGTTAGCTCTACCAGATAAAGCAAACCAAATCAAAATCGGTCAAGAAATGAAGGAGAAGAAGCATTTTTTGTGATTTCGAATAAATTTGCATAAATTACCATAATTAATTGAGAAAAATTTCAAAATTCTGTGTGGAAGTTTAGTGTACCAAAGTTAGCTCTACCAGATAAAGCAAACCAAATCAAAATCGGTCAAGAAATGAAGGAGAAGAAGCATTTTTTGTGATTTTGAATAAATTTGCATAAATTAGCATATATAATGAATTTCACGATTCTGTGTAGAAGTTTTAAATCCCCCTCCTAGCCCTATCTTATGAAACAATCAGAATCAAAATCGGTTGAAAAATAACGAAGAAGAAGCATTTTGAAAACTGTGGACGGACGGACGGACGGACGGACGGACGGACGGAAGGACGGAAGGACGGACGGAAGGACGGACGGACGACGGACGCCACGCCATGGCATAAGCTCATCGGGCCCTTCGGGCCGGATGAGCTAAAAAGTGATGAGTGATTAACTAGTGCTGTAACCGATCATCGGATCGGCATACGATCCCGATCCGATCATGCCTGATCGGGATCGTTTTTTTTTTTTTTTTTGGAAAATGATCCCAAAAAACATTTTGGGAAAATAAATGAATACCAAAGCAATATCCATATGAATAAGCCGAAGGTAATCTTGTATGGATATGCTGTCATTTCAAACTGATTACCTCTCCTTTTACAAAATTACTCGCGGCGATTCTGAAAGGTTACTAAGCTCAGTCCCATGTGATTAATTTGGCGTAACCTTTCAGAATCGCCGCGAGTAATTTTGTAAAAGGAGAGGTAATCAGTTTGAAATGAAAGCATACCCATACAAGATTACCTTGGGCTAATTCATATGGATTATGTTGCTTTGGTATTCATTTATTTTCCCAAAATATGTTTTTTGGGATCATTTTCCAAAGAAAAAAACAAAAAATTTGTTTTGTTTTGTTTTTGTTTTTATATCCGATCCGATCCGATCTCCGATCCGATTTCTATCATCGATAAAATTTTGCCGATCCGATCAACCAATCCGATCATCAAGGTCAGTTACAGCACTATGATTAACAAATTTGTAGTACCTCATCTACCCCTACGTGAGCGCCTAAAAGCTATGTTTTAGCTCTTCGTAGTGCTACGTAGTGAATTCGTAGTGCTTCACGGTGTTCGCGATGATTAGTATAGCAGGGGGTTGCATTACCGAATGGGTTGTATTACCGGACATGCAAATTCACATAGGAAAAACGTTCAAATTTTGAAAGTTGAATTTGAAAGTCGGCATTAACAGAGGATAATAATTAATGTTTAGCAAACATTTTCCACCATTTCCCGAAGAAAATAAGCGTCCTGAGGCGTTACACGCGCGTTTTGCCGCGCACCAGTGGCAGCGCGCATGTCAATGACATTCCCATGCAAAACATTCACGTTCGGTTAATACAACACACAATTTTGCGTCAGGAAGAGGCTTCTTTTTTAGAAGAGCTTACAAGAAAGTTGATTTGGAGAAAAATTGGTAAATTTTTGAAGATATTTGACAGCAAATGTGTTCTTTATGAGTTTATGCAGTTGCTCGTATAATTTCCACTTTGATTTTATGCATCAATTGTTTGTTTTGTGCCGTCAAACTATTGGTATCCGGTAATACTAATAGGACTCGTAGTATAGCAAGGGGTTGCAATACCGAACGGGTTGTATTACCGTACATGCAAATTCCAATAGGAAAAACGTTCGAATTTTGAAAGTTGAATTTGAAAGTCGGCATTAATGGAGGATAATAAATGGATGTTTAGCAAACATTTTCCACCATTTCCCGAAGAAAATAAGCGCCCTGAGGCGTTATTGTCAATGACATTCCCATGCAAAACATCCACATTTGGTGCGTCCGGTTAATACAACCCGGTTTGTGCGCTACAAAAAATTCTGCTTTCTTGAAAGAAAGGGTGCCGTAAAAGTTCAATTTGCGTAAGTTTGCCGCTTTTTTCTACGAAATAAGTTATCAATTCTTTATCTTGAGAATATATAGATCACTTATTTGTGTTTTATTCATATCTCTGTTCTTCATGTTGATCGTTGTCATGGCGTAAAGAAATGGTATCCGGTAATAGGACCCGATACCATACTAATTACTAGTACTATTTAGTAGGACCGCATTTTTTTACAGGTAAAATTAAAAATGACAGGGTTTCGAAAAATGGACTAGTAAAAGAAATGAACCAGGAGTAATTTTACATTAAAAACATGTTCATTATACCATAGAATTTTCTCAATCAACTGGTACGCAAATCATTATGAAAATCAATATTTTGTTTTCAAAATGTTGCGTTTAAAATTGAATTTGGGTGCGAGCCTTCGATACCCCCATCATACCGTTTACTTAGGTGGTCCTGTCGCCGTCGCCCCGGCGTACTTTGCCATCAGTGACCCTTCAGTGACACACTGACATTGCGGCAATGGAGGTCGGGGATACGCCCGCCAGCTGCTTAATTCAACATTAATCATAGCACTATTTAGGAGAATTACAAACAATGACATTCTGCAAAGCAATAACAAATATCATTGTAAAGTGGTTTCTTGCAAAAACTTACCCTGAAATGATGACAGTTCATGAAAAAACAATCAAACATCCGATCAAAACACTCATGTCATCTCGGCGGGGTTCCACGTCTATCAACTGATCGTCGGCATCTTTAAAAATTATATAAGTATTCCCGGAGAGGGCGCCCTATCTCTGCATTTTCTCTGCCAGCTTAGCGCTTCCTTTTGATCTCATTCTTGTCATTATTTATAAGAAATTTCTTTTCATCAAAAGATAATTTGTATCATTCTGTTCACTGTTTTTCTGGTATGTTTTGTTTTCAGATGAACATTGTGGGGTTTTCAAGTTATTTTAACTGTAATCATAAATACATGAATACCTATTGGGCCATTCTTTGAAAAGTGAAACTTTTTCGGAAAAATTGAAGTTTTATTTTTCTGTAGTTTTGTTCCATTTTTGGAATGATCCATGTGTAAAGTTTCATGAAATACATGATTTGAAGTTTAAAATGAAACTTTTTTACTCATTTGCATAAATTTACATATTTCAATATTTTTCTAATAATCATAATTCAGAAAATAATCAAGATATCAAAAGGATAATTAGCAAGCTCATTCTTCTCACTTTCCTGTACAGGTTGATACCAACTTTGTAAAAATTCAACCTTTCATTCTTTTCTAAACCCGATATTATAAAATTCCCATTTTTCCATTCATATTGTACATGTCACACACGTGACCACCCCAAAATGTCACACACGTGACCAGACGTTGCCACACAATTAAGTACTATAAAAAACAACGGTTTGATATAATTCTCATTCATTGCTATTGTTGTACTTACAAATGTATAGTACTTCTCTGGTAATAAGATGAACATTATAGCTATTCATATTTTAAAGAATTTTCCAAATGAAATTTAGTTATGAAAAAAGCGCTCCGTGCGAAGTCACACACGTGACCCATGCCATTTGACCTCTGACATTGAGTTACGTAATCCTTATAAAATCTTTTGTGTTAAGTTTGAAAGACTATAACATATTCAAGTCACATATGAAGTAAAAATCATTATAGTCTCATACTTACTGAAATATAAGCATCCCATTTCAAAATTTGTCATGTTTTGGGTCACACACGTGACCAAGAATGGCCCTATTGTGTCTGATATTCCATAAAATAAGTTGCTTGATTAATAGTATCATAATTTTGTTGTAATATGTGCCGTAGGGGTTGTGGGGGAAGGGGGGGGGGGGGGTGGGAGTCCATTGCATGTGTGAAATAGTGATGGGGACAGGGAAGCTGTCCCCTCATTTATTAGAAAATATTTTCGAAACTGAAATGATAGTAGAGGAAATTTGGGGATCTAGTACATTATTATGTGATTTAAACAAAATATTTAAAAACTTTCGCCAAAACTGGAAAGATATCACTTTCTTTATACAAATTTGGTAGCCTAGAAATAGTAAATAGCAGTTGCTATGTCAGACAAGAAAGGCACTGATAAAATATTGTATGGAAGTATGCAGGACATGCTATTGTCCTTTTGTCCCATCTATTTAACTTTATAGCTGCCCAGTGATTGACAAATGATGTCAATAGCTTATCAGTGCCTTTCTTGTCCTTCTGATGGTTTGGCTTTTCTGACCCTTTTAAACCCTTGACTATGGGAACCGAGTGGGTTGTGTACAGAGTCTATGGGAATTAAGAATGAAAGTGTGTGAGTTGGTAGTGTATTCAAACATGTAGCCTACTGATATTGTGAGCAGTGGCCGAGAGCACGATCATGACCCAGGACCAGCCCTAGTTTTACTGATCTCTAGATATGATTGTCTTATCCTTCACAGTTGAATGAGTAAGGGCTGTATGTGTGCTCTGCTACTTCCTGCTGATTTGTTATTCTAGCATATTGACATCAATGAGTTAGAGCCAATGATGCTTACTAGCATTACCATTATAAATGTTGCTGGTCCGTAATCCGTAATCTCATTAGTAACTGAGTAGTGATTGAGAGATGATGTCACAAGAAGAATTTCACTCTGGAGAGTTTTTTTTAAGAGGTGGGTCTTAGCAAATTCAACAAAATAATTGCTAAAATGTTAAAAAATATACAAGGCACTTTTAGGTCAAACTGTTTACAAATATATCATGCATACCCTAATGCAGATAAACAGAAGTCAACATGTATTTGCATGTCATGGGACCTTTAAGATTATAAGAAATTATTACCCATATCAGACATCTGAGCTGTGGTTTTACAAAATTATATTCCCCTCGTTTTAAGTGCCAGCAGGGAAAAGAGGGGAATATTTCTTATATTCCCCTCTTTCACAAAAGCCTATGGGATTTACGTGTTAAGAAAAGAGGGGAATATAACATCCGGGTAATATCATCACTCCAGCGCGTTACATGCGCATGTTTACTAATGACATATGAATGGATTTGCGCGCGTTTGCTAAAATTCAATTGTATGTTCATTTTATAGATTTTTTTTTTCCATTTTAACAATCACCTAAATTTACATACTTATTGCTACCAGTAGACAAAGTTTACATTTTACTAATTTCCGTTACTGCACAAGATGTCTGATATGGGTAATAATGATGATATTGACTGGCACTTTCGGGGGATACGACATATATTGCCTTCACTAGGATCCATATTGCCCTCGTCTTCGACTCGGGCAATATGAATCTAGTTCAGGCAATATATGTCGTATCCCCCTCAAGGTCAGTCAATATTATATAAATATTTAATACTGATATGAAATGAGCGAGTTATTCAGCGGACTGTATAATAGGAAAGTATATCTACCCTCTATTTTTGTATGAACATAAAGGAAAAGCAGCTCAAACTTTAGCCAATTCAGGACTGATTAATTTGTCTATAACATGCATTCTCCATACACCCATGCCAGAATATTTTCCGGACTAGTCCTGAATGGGTTAAAATGTCAAAAATGGTGTTTGTTGTTCACATACTACGTGGCTATAGTAATAGTACAATATCAAACATGCAATACAAACATCAATGTTCTTGTTCAACATAATCATTGTTCATTTATTAACCATAATAAATCACAGTTACATACCTAATTACATACGTACTAATTTATATAAACCAACAATCCTCTCTGAGCAGAGCTTTTCTAGGCACATTGTCTGCGCTCTATAATATAATAATTTGTTACGAATTACAAATAGTAGAAAAATATTTCACGGGTAAACATTATGACCAAAAAAAACAGAAGGAATTTACAGTTTAACAGCGAAAAGATTCATTGTACAGACAGGGGTATTTCACACAAATTTAAAGTTGAACTTTTATTTTAGGTTGGACTTAAATTTTTTGAAGACCATTTGTAGCCTTGGAATGAACAAATACTGAAGAGGCAAAAATTCAGATATTTGAGGCTAATAATACATTTTCCATCAAGAATATAAAATCTCCTTGATAATGGAGAAAAAAAAATATGCTTTTTAAACCAAATGTTATGTTGTATTTAAAAAAAACTAATGTTCAAGTTTTACATAGCAACTAATGGCGGTACATAATTTAAAGTCCAACTTAGATTTTAAGTTCCACTTTATAGGATCTTTGTGAAACACCCCCAGTTCACTTGCATACCATATTTGCTGGTGTATTAACCGCACCTTTATTCTAATGGAAGAACCCACCATAATGGGGGTGAGGTTAATACACAGAGATAGTTATGTGGAGGAAAAGCTTGATAGGATGATAGGTTCCCCTACAATCATCAACAAGTATGTACATGTACCTAGTTGGTGGTGTACTGAAAGTTTGCAACGTTTAGGGAGATAAGCTAGGAATATTTAGTTTGATTATATTCCACTCATCCCCAGTACAGTTTGATCATCTAGAAAATGTTATTTTCCCCGTAAAAATTACAACCTAAAGTTTGGGGAGCGGTCAATACATGGATGAACATATGCACATTCGAACCAATCAGATTTGCGCATTTAGTCACATGAGCTGACTTGCAATTAATTGCAATGAATTGCAACTTTACAATTTTTCTGCAAAGGGGCCCAGATCTGTAAATGGAGGTAGTGTGGCAAGATCTGATAAGTCATTGACTTCAAATCAAAGGACCAGGGCCGGTATTCAATTCTATATTCAAGTCAAAATTTAAGCAGTTTACTTAGTATTTGGCTGAAGTAAATTACCTAGCCAAATTGGGATTTAATTAACTCAATGACTGAAAATCGTACCAAAATTTTGACACCATAATATTTTTCAATATATTACATTTTAGATTTTGTTTTACAGAAGTAGATGTCTAAAAAGACATTTTAATACGTGATAAATAAAGTTCTCAGCCTAGCAAAATGCTAAGTAAATTTTTTACTTGATCCAAGTATTAAATTGAATACCAGCCCAGAGTTCAAAACCAATCCATGCCCTGCTATTCATGTCCTACAGCAAGACATTCAATCCACATTACTGCTCTCTACACAGGAGTTTAGTATGAATGTATACATGGGTACTTGGTCGGGTGCTAATTAGCATGTAGCGCCTTATTCGAGCAGCTCGGGGTAGTATGCTCCCCAGGTAGTTGAGATAGCGCACAAGATAATACTACTAATGTGCCTCTTAATAGGGTTCCTCGATAAATATAAAGTTAAAGTCCTTCCTGTGCCAATTTTGGCACATAAGGCGGCACCTATCTCTGATTCATTAGCCCTAGGCCACACGTCTACTAAATGTAGCGAAAGCTACAGAAGGGGTCCAGTCCTCTGGTAACTCGTGTGATTAACTTTCCCTTCTCCATTCTATAAATGCTGAATGCCTGGTTAGGCAGAAGGCAGAAGGTAGCAGTTTTAAAGTCTTTGGTATGACCCGGTCTGGGATCGAACCTGGGACCTCCCATGCATGAGGCGGACACTCTAACCGATAAGCCACCATGCTTGGTCTCCTAGATACATGTGCACATTGCTCTATTAAACTCTTCACTATGGGAACCAAGTTTCCCCGGTTCTCGTGAAACGAGTTTAGAGAAGGAGCCAAGTTTTCCCGGTTCCGAGGAAAGGCCTATGATATTTGCTTGAAAATAATATATGTTGCCTTTCTTGTGCCAAATAAATGGCCAATATTGAAATTGAATGGGGGACGTTTCCATGAAACCCTTTTCATTGCTCGAATAGTCAGAAGCTATATAAACCGGGCACTTACCCAAGGATAATTAAATAGTCTTTTCTAAAGAAAGTGCACAGGATCACATGAAGCCTATTTTTCTTTGCTCATTTTCAATCATTTAAAATGTTTATAGTCAGTTTCCTTTAAAGGGATCTAGTAACTTTGTTGACATGTGCAAAAAGTGATGAATAGTTGATGCAATGTATATTATTGTTATCTCATATGTCCACAGGGTATTGTGTGAAGATTTCAAGTCAAATGGACATTGCATGGCCAAGTAATGAGCGAAAATGCAAAGTGATATTCAATAACTCACTGCACTCACTTTGTACACAGAAGAAAAACTCGCCCGGAGTTTTTCTTATCTGAATACTTCGATCGTACATATCTTTGTAACAAAAGGGACATTTGAAAAACCAAAACCTGTCCCATGTTTTTATTGTTAATACGAATACAACAAGGTATGAGGGAACCGCTAGAATGAACATTTTATTTTGAGGATTTGGACAATGTTACTAAGTCCCTTTAAGTTTGAATTCTATTTTACGAAGATACAGCTAAAGTAAGCAATGAGGAGTGCTTTAAGTTGCCAATTAGGGTATGCTTGGTTAGCCCTTGTTCTCTATTGAGTTAACCTAATGAAAGTCTTCTAAGGTTAAAAGTTCAAAGTCTGCTTGTTTCATAAATGTAAATGTAAATTCTGGTGAGGTTTTTTTTCTTTTCGTAGCCAGCATCCAACTTTCTAACAACTCATCTTCGTCAAACATTATATATTTCCCATTAAAACGAACAAATATGGATGCTGCACAGAGTTGAGTCTCTCCAACCTATTGGCCTTTTAGCATTCAGTTAAAAGTTCAGTCTGCTTGTTTCACAAGACAGCATAAATTCTGGAGAGGTTTTTACGTGACCAAGGTCCAACTTTCTTCAAACTTTGCTTCCTCTTGGTTAACAACACATCTTTATCAAACATTTGTGACCTTACACCACAAAACGACCGTTATGTCGCTGTGGTAGTTTGTCTGTTATTAGCTGATATAGCTAAATTTTGTTTAAAATATGAAATTCAGGATTTTGGTATTTCCTGAATGAGGGTATCATAATCTTCCTTTAGTAACATTTTTAGCATCAGAAATCATGTTTAAATATGATTTTAATCAAAAAAATATGATCAGATAACAGTGCTTGAATGGACGCCGATCTTTGAAACAGCCCGTTTTCTCCTTAACTTTAAAACTGATTCAGCCATGTTCCAAATCTCGGGTGCTCATTTTGAGAGGGTTCGCTGAGTCCAAATATGACAAATTACATACCATTTTAAAGGTAATGACTTCTACTTTAAAGGGATCTAGTAACTTTGTTGAGATGTGCAAAAACTGATGAATGGTTGATGCAATGTATATTGTTGTTATCTCATATGTCCACAGGGTATTGTGTGAAAATTTCAAGTCAAATGGACAATGTATGGCCAAGTAATGAGCGAAAATGCAAAGTGATATTGAGTGATATTCACCAACTCACTGCATTCACTTTGTACAGGGATGAAAATCTCGCCCGGAGATTTTCTTATCTGAATACTTCAATCATACATATCTTTGTAATGAAAGGGAAATTTGAAAAACCGAAAGCTGTCCCATGATTTTATTGTTAATACGAATACAACAAGGTATAAAGGAACCACTAGAATTAAAATTTTATTTTGAGGATTTGGACAATGTTACTAAGTCCCTTTAATGTCATGTAAAAATTAGCACAATCATTTTTCCCGACCTATTGGTCGTTTTGTGGTGTGAGATCACATTTTATTTCCCTTTTAGGAATGTAACAGGAGAATATGGATGCTGCGCATATCTGACCCTCTCCTGCCTTTTGGCATTTCAGCATTTCAGTTTAAAGTTCAGTCTGCTTAAATCTCAAGATAGCATGACTACTGGTGATTTTTTTTTGTTGTAACCAGCATCCAACTTTCTTCAATGGTTTCCTCTTGTTAACAACTCAACTTTGTCAAACATTTTTATTTCCTTTTAACACAAGAGAATATGGATGCTGCACAGATTTAACTTTCACTGGCCTTTCGGCCTTTCAGCCTTTCTCCTGTACCATTGTACTATCTTGGTGCTGTTCAACAAGTCATAGCTCTCAACATAAAAAGATCTCTTCCACGATTGTTCTATTGACTTTGATTAGTAACAAAGTAAGTTCACTAGTTATTTAGTGTCACAGGAAAGCGTGAATGCTTGGGAGGTTCTTGGTGGCAGGCATTCCAACCCGCTTTAGCCTCGCTTTCCTCTTGCTAATGGACGACATCTTCGTATTGAGTCGCCAGACGCGACTCTCTACGTATGGAATCCTCTTCGACGGTGGTTTCACCAGCTTCACCAGCTGGAAGGCATCCCGAAGGCCGGTGCTTCCTGACCGCGACCTCGAGCGCCCTCCTCCCCTCCCCCGGCCGTGTCTCGTCCTCGCGTTCTGCGATTTGTGGTGGGCTGCCCCCCCTCCCCTGGAAGAGAGCCCCCTGCCTCTTGCAGCAGGTGGAGTATCCGTACTTGTCCTTGGCTTTGTTGCAGCGGCAGAAGGCGTTGTTGGTGTCTGTGCGGTTGAGGGCGGAGCAAGCTTGGCCGCCTTGCGTTGCCTGAACATGCTTCCGTCGTAGGTGACCCGTTCGTTGACCAGATCGAGGAGCCCGGCCGTCTGCTCGACGTGCTTGTCCAGGCGCGTCAGCTCTCCAAGGATGTCCACCTCAATGTTCAGCCGCACACTCAGGCTGTCGCCAAAGTAGGAGTAGAGCTCCGAGTACAGCTCAGAGAAGTTGGTTGTCTTCCGCGGAAGCTTCTCTTTTAGGCGAGGGGTCAGACCACTCGATGAGGTGCTGAGCTGGGTCACGTAGCTCGCCGTGCCGAATGCAAACTCCGGCAGATTTCGGGGGCTGTCACACGGGGAGCTAGCTTGGCTGGGCAGCTCAGCGTCCTTCCCATCTTCCGCAAACTTGTACCTCAACAAAGTTTCTGCAGCCGTCTGTCATGGCAAAATTTAAAATGAGTATTTTAGTACAGGGAAACCTCGGTTGTATAACTTCAACTGGAGACGACAAGTTGTGTAAGTCATTTATAATTATTTGGCAAGAATTTGGCAAGAATTTTGTTATAGGCAGCATTTTTCTGTAATCGCATATTCAAAGAAAAACGTAAGGATTTCACCCACTTATAATTAGGATTCTATGTCCAACCAACTGTCGTCTTGCAGTGTAAATGGTAATGTTTCAGTTGTTTTCTTCCTAATGATTCTCTACTATTCTTTTAAGATTACATTGTTCAAAATGTATCAGATCTTTAAATCACATTTTTACAAAAATTGTCAAAGCTTCAAAAGTTATAAAAGATTATGTTTTTGTTAGGCATGATGAACGTACCAAAAGAGCCCCATGGACCTTGTGACCATCTTCCTTGACCCTTGAGATGGACTGGTCATCCAGTGACTGTTGCAGGGTCACCCAGTAGGTGGACAGCCGAGGACATAACACCTCTTCTATGGCCTGCAATATGATTTAATCATGCACACAGAAACAAATAGAAAATAGTAAAATAGGATTTACATGGAATAGATGAATGGATAGATAGATAGATATATAGATAGATAGATTTTTTATTGTTATTGTCCAAATTAATGGAAATTCTACATGGTTACATAGTACAGATGTACAGCAATTAGATTAACATAAATTAAAAACATTAAATTACAAATTACTTACTGAGTACATCATTTAATGAAAAAATTAATCTAAACAAACAATCTGAATTAATCAACAAAACTTATTGATACTGATACAAAGTTTTCATTAGTCCATTACAGTTACTGTATACGCCAATATTTTCGCGTACAGATATTTTCGCGAATGAGAGGGTAACAGACGTTTTCGCGATCGGCATGTCACGCCGCTGGGAAAACATGTTCACTCAAAAGTAGTGACAAAAATGCAGCGCATTTATGACAATAAATCATCTTCTAAAATATAGCAAATTTGTTAATCAATTACAGTTTGAGCATTTCTAACATGATTTTTACGGAAATATGGGAACATACTGTTCAGATTTACCTCGATTACGACATTTCCGACAAAAATAGGACATAAATGGCCTCAGTGGCCGATCATTTCTTCCTCAAACGTCAGCGAATTTGAGAGTCATAGCGCCGCTATTTTTGGCTATTTTCTGCCAGCTAGCGTCATTCGTTTACAACACGCCGATTACCATCGTGTACATGCAATGAAGCGATGACTCCACCACAATTTCATTTTCTATTCGTATTACGTAGTTCAACTTTACGTGCAAGCGCAACAGCAAAAAACGCATATTACGTGTATACAGGGTGCAGTGCATGCAACGATCGATCCGATGCGAATCTGACTTGGTGCTGTTTTATTCTTGTTTTTGCGCGCATTTTTTCTTTATTGTTCCCAAATTCCTTGCAATCACGTAAGTAGAGGAAATAAATTGATATGAAGTTCTAGTTCAGGTTATATCTAGATAAATTGTGCTTCGACAGCTGCTTTCTTTTTTGCGGTAGCTACCGGCCACTACCAGACCAATACTTGCATGATGTCTGCCGGGGGACTGGCCGACCAAGTGTATGCGAATGCCCGCTGACAAGATCGTACAAATGACTGGCAATATTTTGGCGTGTTGTTATTTTCGCGTCTCTCTACTGATACGCGAAATTCGCGAAAATAAAACCCTCGCGAAATTAACAGCTTATACAGTACTTGCGCCAATGCTCATCAGAGGGTCAAATTCAACCATAGACTATTTTAGTCCTAGGTTTAAATTTAACACACAGTTCATAATACCAAAATACATGTAAGTCTGTGAGTTAAACTTAGTCATTAAAATATTAAAATAACATCATATGATGCAATTTGACCCATGGTTAAATGCAACACACGGGGCAATATTTACATTTAATACGTCCTACTTGATTAATTTTTCTTGATTAGTCCAAAATGATTAATATCCTATAATTTCACTGAAAATGCTACTTATTTCTGTGAAAAGAATACACAGTATAAACAGCCTGTATGTAAAACCTGTTTACAAAGATCACCTGTCCATATCAAATCACTTTGTTCTATCCATAAAGTAGTCTTAGCAGGTTTAACAACTGCATTCAACAGGCAAAGGTTTTATGAAAGGCCCAAAGCGGGCCAACAAATTTCTCCACGGAGCTTTACCAAACAAATGCCTTGCAAAAATAAATAGATTTTGACAGGCTGAACGGCTGATTTACCTTGGGTCCAAGAGCAATGAGTCCCATGACCGCCCCGTAGTACGTGCACAGGGGTCGCGCCGGGTCATTCAGGACTTCCTGCAGGGCTGTCAACATCTGGTGGTAGAATTTGCTCTTGGATTCCTTGGCCGCCCTGCAGAACAATAGAGCGACAGTCCTAAGTTTAGACCAGGGCTGGTATTCAATTCAATACTAATTAGAACTTTACTTAGCATATCACTAGGCTGAGAACTTTTATTTATCTCATGCAAAACAGGGCATTAGACTTTTTATTTCAGTAAAACAAAATCTAAATGTAATATTTCAAAACAGTATATGGTATCAAAATGTTGCTAAGATTTTCAGGCATTGAATTAAAATTGAATCCCAGTTTTGGCTAAGTATTTTACTTAAGCCAAATACTAAGTAAACTGCTTAAATTTTGACGGAGCTCTTTCTTAATCAATTCCATTCACGATGCTGAATTCCCCACAGACTTGTGCATATCCCACAAAGTTCCCTTAGGCAAGTAGTTATTCTTTCTTTCAGGTAGCCAAAATGACATATCATAGACTTCCACCATGGACTTGTGTGATGTAGATCATTGGTAGCCAAACAAAATTCTGGCTGGCCATTGGCACCCGGGCCACCGCTATTAAAAAGGGCAAGCCATGTTGGATTCACAATATCTTTGAAATCAATGGTCTTGTGGTTGTTGGAATCCTAACCAAAATCATTATACATAATTGAGCTTTTGAATTTAATCAAATGTCCAAATGAAAACACAAGATTATACTAACAGGAGACATTGTGATTACAACTCAAAATGCTACATCCTCATGAATTCAATTTTGGTTATACTCCTGTCTTTTTCTGATTTTCCAATTCTATTTAAACTGATTCCTAATTCTGCAATATTTTCCTAAAACTTAAATCATATATGTTTACCAAAAGCCAGAAAACGTATTCAACAGGTATAAAGACTCACCTCAAGATGGGGACCAGTAACTTGGACGCGTAATCCCGGAGACCCCAGTGGTCATTGAGAGGGTTTATGGAGACGGCTAGTGGCTCCAGGATGCAGTACATCACCGTGGAAACAAGCTGGATCATCTGATGATAAAACAATTAATTGAAATAAAGATTTATACAGATGAATATAACCATCTAAAGGACCTTTATAACCAACTATAAACTGTCATTGCAGAGCCAACTTTGCAATGTAATCCCAGAGACCCCAGTGGTCATTGAGAGGGTTCATGGAGACGGCTAGTGGCTCCAGGATGCAGTGCAACACGGTGGAGACAAGCTGGATCATCTGATGATTAAAAAAAGCCATCAAAAAAGGATATACAGGTGAATATAAGGACCGTTATAACCAACTTTAAATTGTCATTGACAAGCAAACTTGGCAGCATAATCCCCGAGACTCCAGTGGTCATTGAGAGGGTTTATGGAGATGGCTAGCGGCTCCAGGATGCAGTGCAACACGGTTGAGATGAGCTGGATCATCTGATGATAAAACGAGCCATCAAAATAAGTTTACAGATCAACTCAAGAACCTATATACTTATAACAAACTAAAAACTGTATCATCTAATGATAAAACAAGACATCAAAATAAATGTACAGATCAACTAAAGAACCTCAGTATATAACCTATATGCATGTTTTTTGTTGTTATTTCAACCCATGGATTAATGAATCTGTTTGCTTTTAAATGCACACAGACTACTAGACAATTTCCATAATATATTTATTTGCCCATCCAAATAATGATTTTGCACATGAAAATAAAGTTACCAGATACCTTTGAGACACAAAAACTTTAATTTACTTACATAAGGGCCGATATAGAGGAACTGATTCCTGATGAGCGCATCAATGACATAGAGAAGACCCCTCAGCTGGTGTAGCTCCAAACTGACCACCTTGACCCCCTGCGACACAAAGTTGACCAGGTAGGGCAGCACTCCAGCCACTTTACTGTTGGTCTGAAGGTCAACTAAGATCACCTGGGCGGAAAACAAGATCACATATTTTTTGTATGATTTTGTATGATAAAGAGACAATTTAGTTACTAATAAACAAGCTGATGGTATCTACACACTGACCACCTAATCCCCTGCGACAATAGTTGACAAAGAAGGAAAGAAAGCCCTCCGGCCACCTTACTGTTGGTCTGGAGGTCAACTAGGATCACCTGGGTGAACAAATTATGCTGTTCTGTTAAACCAATAACCAAACCAATAAAAAGAGTATTACAATTTATTAGCTGATCTGATGTACATTTAGCTCTAGATGGACTAATTTGACCCCTGTGACACAAATTTGACCATGTAATAAGGCAAACTAGCCACTCCCTAGAATGTCAGCAAAGTTATAGTTTTCTAAGGAACCGGGCAAACAAGGTACTATACCAAGCTCATACAGCTCCTACTCTAGATGACTTTGTGGCTGAAGCATGACAATTATTCAATCCTTGAGCAATGAGAAGTAAATTACCTTCAAGTACGGTAGTAATAATTGCAATTAAAATTAGACTGAAACTATTTTTCTATGGGGAAAATAGAATTATGAGGAAATAAGAAACCTCGACTCCCTGACCAAAGCCAATAGTGTGACTGAAGATTGGAAGGTGTGGCAAGCCATTGTGAAATAGAAGCCATCACACATCCCAGTGATTGTGCGGACAGCCTTAAGTCAAGACGAAATTAGTCAAATTGGTAGTGAAGGATACCTTTATTGCCTCACTGTCGGTTCCTAGCACAGCTTTGATGATATACTGGTAGTACGCAATCTGGTCTGAGGAAAGCATCTCCATTGTATGGGTCATACCTGAAATGGAAATAAAATTAATATTTCACTACTTCGCATCAAATCTAATCAAACAATAATGACAGATAAAGATTGCAAATTAAAACCGAAGATTAGTAGAAGATCATATTTTATCAAATTAAACACTGAAAAGGACGTTTAAATCTATCATAATTAAAAATATGAAGAATTTTTTTCTTTTACAAGCGGCTTGCAGTTTCACCATGTAAGAAGGGAGGATTGGAGAGTCCTGAGAAGGACTGTTGGTATTCTTTCTTGGATAGTCCTAAAGTGGACTGGGGTAGTCCGGGAAAAG
Organism: Echinarachnius parma; assembly: GCA_037951105.1. Lineage (NCBI taxonomy): Eukaryota > Metazoa > Echinodermata > Echinoidea > Clypeasteroida > Echinarachniidae > Echinarachnius > Echinarachnius parma. The sequence continues at coordinate 80,050 of JBAMJV010003700.1, forward strand.
ACAGTTTGTATTCTTTCTTGTGCTTGTAGTTATAATAAGAACTACAGCGCCGGTATAGTGTGTTTTTAAAGTTTTTTAATGACAATTACAAGCCCAACATTTTTAAACTGACAATTTCAAGCCCAAATACATCCCTTTATCATTTGAATCCTGCCAATACTTATTGGACTACTGCAAGCTTTTCATTACTTATAATAATGAGAACATATATATTTGAAGGATTCAAAATAATGCCAGAAGGTTTTTTTTTTGTGGTAACGCAGTGACATTTTTTCTACATTTGCTCGGAATTACCCTAAATACGGTTTAGAATTCATTCCAATTACCTTGTCCTCCCTGCGCTCTTTGCATCATATCCATCGTGGTAACTAGAGAGAAACAATAGAGAAAGGGTAAAATAATAATAATAATAATAATAATGATATTTATATACACATATATAATTGCAAAGAATAATCATAACTGATTGAAAAGGAAGAATAATACCATAGCTTAATAAGCAATGTTCCTCCCTTTGAAAAAAAGGCACGGGTCGAAAAACTGTCTCCACCAGGACTCAAACCCGGGTCTCCGGCTTTGAACGCCGACGCCTTCACCACTAGGCCACAGAGACTTTATAAATGAAGACAGATCCAATTTCAAGTCATTGGCGAGCCAATTTCTCGGCCCTTTGTACTCAATTGATTCATGAGGAGGGAGTTACAAATAATGCAAGCCGCATTTATAGAGCGCAAATTGCAACGAACATCTAAGCGCTATTATTATTACCCCGGTCAACAGATACACACTTCTATTGTTCCTGCCAACAAAGTGCACAATTTCCACTCCCTGGGGAGTATTCCAGCCAGTCGCTTGTTAGGCGCACACAGTGCTAAGGAACCATGTTCCCATCCTTCCGGGTCCCCATTTATACACCTGGGTAGAGAGCAGCAATAGTGGATTAATTGACTTGCTGAAGGACAAACGCAACGGACGATACACTGGATTAGAACCAGGGATCCCACTCATTGGAGTGCACGCGCTCGACCAATCTTGCCACACCACGTCCACATCCAAATCAAAGTAGTCATGACACAATCTTTTGCTATAACATAGTAATGGTTCTAAACAACTTTTTCTTTTATTCACGCTTCTTATAAAGCGCTTAGAGTTGATGATCAATCATATAAGGCGCTATATATAAATTGAGTATATATTATTATATTATTTGTAGTGGGTTGCAGCTGGAACATCCAAGGGTTAAATTATAACGCTCTCAGAGTTCAGGCCAATGTGTCTTACCTTGTTCGCTGGGAGTTACAGCAACCTTGTGCACACCCTCCACAGCAAGCCAGTTAGCTGAAAAAGAGAAACAAGGTGATATTTTATAAACATAATATATTTATTAAATTGCATTTGCATGAAAGTTCATCCGTATTGGTATTTCATGAGAAAGAAAATAACTTCGGATCACAATACATATATTTACAAATTACAAATATACAACTCTCAAAAAATTACTTATAATTACTATCCTAACTCAAACCTAAGTTTTATCTTAACTGTAACCCTTTATTAGGATTAAGGTTATGGTTGGGGTAAGATTTAAAGCAATTATGAGTAATTTCAGAATTAGTAACCCTAACCCTAGACAGTATACCAAACTGCACTAGTGCCTACAAACTAGGTGTAGACCAAGGGAAGTAAGGAAGGCATGTGTGCTCTGCCACTTTCTGTTAAATTCTACTTTTATCTTGACATAGACGAGTTAGAGCCAATGGCCTGAATTCTGGCTCAACTTCAGTCCGGCCTAAAAAGACATAAGACTACCAGTAACCAGTTAAATCGCATTGCACGTGTGTGCCCATTGATTGTTGCTTTTCACCACCAGAGATATTCTAATGACATTTCCTTTCATTATCCAGTCAATCCCTTGAGTTCTGCTTATAGGCATCAGGACAATGGGCCGCTTGAAATACAGCCAAATTGCGTCCTGGATCATCCAGGACATTGTATTACTGGTGACCGGTTATACTATTATTGAAATGGCAAGCAGCCCTGTGTCCTAATTCCTACAGAGCTAGACTGGATAATAAAAGGAAACAATTAGAATACCTCCAGGGACCTATAGCAACAAGACAATAGGTCTGCAGGTGCAAAATCGTTTAACTGGTTATCGGTAGTCTTTGTCTTTTTAGGCTGGGCTCAAGTTGAGCCACTGATGAGAATTCAGGCCCATGATTCTAATTACCTTGATGATTGGGCTGGGCCTGTTTTGTGCCTCCCCCCCCCCCCCCCAGCCCTGGGGGTGTTTCACAAAGATCCTAAGATGAACTTAACTCTAAGTTGGACCTAACTATTATGGAAAGCCATTTGTAGCCTTGGAAAACAATATATTCAAAAGCCAAAAATAAGAATGTTAAACTTTTCATAAATGTTGCATCAAGAACATAAAATCTCCTTGATAATAAAAAATATCAATGATTTGAATCACCATGTTATGCCTTCGAAAAGGGACTTTTACAACAATTTTCAAAGAAACTAGTGGCTTTCCATACTTTTGAAGTCCAGCTCAGTGTTAAGTTTAACTTAAAATCTTTGTGGAACACCCCCCAGGAGAGATTACAACTTGTTACTGGCTAGGTACATAAAAGGGTTATAAACCATCCAGTTTATACTAACCTTTGAGTGATGTCTTCCCTGCATTGTTAGGTAGCTTGGTATCCATGGCGATCTCGGACAGACTCAGCTCTCGATCCTCAGCAAAGAATATGTTGGCATCCTTCACTTGCCGGAACACAACCGGCTCGCTAGACCCGGAGCCATGGATGGGCTGGATTTCATCATGATAGAAATATTGATTATTCAAAATGTATTAAACATTATTCAAATAAGGAACTAGTTAATAAAAAGCACAGTTACAGTAATTAAAGGGACTTAGTAACATTGTCCAAATCCTCAAAATAAATTTTTCATTCTAGCGGTTCCCTCATACTAGTGCTGTCGATTTCGGGTATATTTACTACCCGGGACTCGCGATAATTTTTCGGGCGAGTCCCGGGTACCCGAAATTAATCCATTTGTTGATTTCGCTATCGGCATGTCATGCCGCTGGGAAAACATGTTCATTCAAGTGACAAAAATGCAGCGCATATATGGTAGATGGCCCCTCGATCCATTCTCAGTTTACAACTCACAAATTATTTCCAAAGAAAAACACGTGCTCCAGCTCTATACCTAGCGCACGCACACACCAACACACATTGACCACACACAATCGGTACTTCCTAATAGTCTTACTTCTCTAGCTAATGCTGTGATACATGCTACTACGCTTCGATTGGCTAGACGTGGAGGCGTGGCCTATTCAGCTACAGCCAATCGAAGCGTAGTAGCATGGAAGCACCGATTGTGCAGTAGTACTGTACTAGTACTGCACAATTGGTGCTTCCATGCTACTACGCTTCGATTGGCTGTAGCTGAATAGGCCACGCCTCTAATGTGTATCAGTGCGTGGTACTGTATCAGGTACAGCGCACTACATGTATGGGCTAGCTGGCGAGGCACCGATCTAACGTACACAAGTGCTGTCGCCTTTTGATTGGCTGTGACATCATGAATATGCATGAATAGTCGATCAGTGGTTGTTTGGGGCTATGCATTGAGCGCCTGTAAATGTATCATGTATGTGGGATCTGGTGGAATTGTGCCTTGTTACATTCGATGCACATGCGGTGCGCGATATAGGTATACATACATAAATGAAGAGATCGATAGACAAATATGAAGTTTCAAACAAAGGTTTAATACAATTGCATATCATGAGTTAATAAACTGAATGATAACTAGCATATTATTACTGAGTATGAACACAAAAAGAGTTCAAAGAGGGAAAAAGAAAATGAGAGTGGGCAGAAAACTTGGGAGTTCTAAGAGGGAAAAAGAAAATGAGAGTGGGCAGATAACTCGGGCGTTCAAAAAGGGGACTTTTTGCTTTTTTTTCGGGATATCGAGTATCGATTTTTGCGCCCGGGACTCGACATTTTTCGGCGGGACCCGGGTACCCGGGACTCGTCAACAGCACTACCTCATACCTTGTTGTATTCGTATTAACAATAAAATCATGGGACAGGTTTCGGTTTTTCAAATTTCCCTTTCGTTACAAAGATATGTACGATCGAAGTATTCAGATAAGTAAAACTCCAGGCGAGTTTTTCTTCTGTGTACAAAGTGAGTGCAGTGAGTTATTGAATATCACTTTGCATTTTCGCTCATTTCTTGGCCATGCAATGTCCATTTGACTTGAATTTTTCACACAATACCCTGTGGACATATGAGATAACAATAATATACATTGCATCAACCATTCATCACTTTTTGCACATGTCAACAAAGTTACTAGATCCCTTTAATGTGCCAAAAGTAAATGAGCCCCAAAGCCCATAATTCAAGTTTTTGTGCTGGAGCTACTGTTCGTGCTCACTTTGTCAATATAATATTTTGCAATACCTGACCATTTTGTCCAGTCACATCTATCTAGACTATCTTAGCTACACATATCACATAGCACACATGTTATACTAATATAGGGATTTACTCAAAGATTGATTTGGGACAAAAATGAACTCTTAGAGGATAAGAGGAAATGTTACTGCAAGCATCTTAGCTTTTATAAAACTTTCACCCAAATCAGAGGTTTTAGTGCTAATTTTCAGGACTTATGAACAAAAAACTTCCCGCAAGAGCTACCACTTAAGTAATTCAGGACATGGTGGTGGCATCTACAGCACACCCTATCAAATTCCCACCAATTGAAAAAAAGAAGAACACGAAATAAAGACATAAATGTTGTAATTTACATACTACACCACATGATTCAGCATGGTCTGTAGAAAAAATGATTATTTTATAGGGCTGCTTATTGTTGACAAGTTCTTCTTTTTTTAAAATCAAGTTTGGGTAAATCTTTCCTTAGCTTTGTGTGGCTTATAAATTGGTGAAATTAAACAACAATATACATGTATATGGTAATGTGCGTATGATTGCAATCTACAATCTCTTTTCCTTACTTCGACATCACTCCACCTCAGTGCTTTATTCAGGTCCTCAGCAGTCATCCTCTTCCGCTTGCTATGCTTCATAAATTGTGCACTTGCCTGTTAAAAGGAACAAATACATGTAGGTCACAATATTGATACACAAATCGAAAATAGCCCAGACATCGGTCAAGCAAAAAAGACAGTGATCCAATTTTGCCGGCCCTAAATAAAAATTAAGTGGCTCCAAACAAAACAAAGAAAAAACATTAAAAATGTACGTTAAAAAGTATGATCGCATTTGTAGCCGACATGTAACTCTAACTTAGTTGAAATAATTGAAGGTACTATGTGATGTCACTTACATTGTCATTACAATTTACATTATCATTAATCTCGAAGACTTCATTTTAATTAAAATTTTTATGAATTGAACGTTCATTAAACATACTTTTTTTCAGAGATCGGTTTGCAAGCAATAGGAGGCTATATCTGGTCACCACATCACATAATTCATTTGATTTATTGTCATTACTCATTTTGATTCATTTCATTTACCTCCCAAATTCTGCCAAATGTTATCAAAACAGTTCAGTGCAGAGTTTGCCTTGTTTGGGGTTCCACTTCCACTCATCGTCATTCAGATTGTTTCTTGTTCCACAAACACTCACACACTTCGAATACAGACGTGTAAAAAAACGGATATTAAACTAAGAAAGAAAAAAACAACTTTTCATTTAGCATGTTTATTGATTTGGACAATAGGTTGGAACACTAACACAAAATATCACATATGGGACTGAGCTTACCTGCACTGCCTCACGAAGGCGGTAACAAACATCCTCCGCTAGAATTGCCGATGCTTCGTCCGAGAGATCGTCATATCCAGCAGACCCTGCCATAGATTTGATAGAAGCTTTTGAGAATATGGCGTATTTTCTATCGTCTGCTGATTTTGTTTTTTCCTCTTTGACCTGAACCAAGGGCTTCTGGTCCTTGGCAGTGGCCGCTGGCCCGACGGCCACCGCCGGTTTCTTGTCGCTGTCGGCCATTTTCTGCAGCATATTGCCACGATTGCATGCATGAGATCTTTTAATGCACATGCATGCACTGCATGCACTGCATGCACACAGCATGCACTGCATGCAACTATGGGTAGATGCAAAAGGGGATAACTCACATATCTCATCCAAACAATTATTTAGGTTTCTGTAGAATATAATACAGGGGCCGCGGAAAAGTTTTGAAAGTGGAGGGGGGGGGGGGGGGGGGGGGTGACCACATTTGAATTGTTATATATTTTATTATTTTATGATTATATGTATTTCTTTGTTTTAAGCCCAAAAAGTGTGTGTGTGGGGGGGGGGGGGGGGGGGGGGGGCTGCAGCCAGCCCCCGTGGTTCCGCGGCCCCTGTAATAATTACATACAGTACACAAATATATCGAAATGGGCCTGTTTTGAGTACACATCCCATATACATACAAACAAAAAATAACACGTATAACTTTTATTCCGGTCAATATGGGATATAATGCATTAGGTCCTATCTCATCAAAACAAGATGATCATATTTATGTGCAAAATATCATAATTCCATACACATAAACTTGATAAACATATCAGATATATGGGCCTGTTTAGGTACCTATCCTCTATTAACTGGGACCATCATCTGTTATCTGACAGATCATGAAATTGTTTTTGATAAACTTTCTATTGAATAATTCTATTATCCGAACATCACATTCACATTCACAAAAAGGGTTACAACTTTCAGGGGCAAAATGGATGGTACAGTTCTGGTCAAACATAATTTTAATAACTGAAATTTGTCAGCTACCACTCATAAGTAGCAGTCATAATCCAATGATGCTTCAATGGTAGAAAAGTTACAGGGTTGTTTTCATTCAAAATATGTTGTTAAAGGGATCTAGTAACATTGTCTAAATAAAAACAAATTATCTTTACTTAGAACTCTAGCTGTTGTCTCATAGCCTACCTAGTTGTATTCACATTACCAATATAAGCATGGGGCAGGTTTACTGATTTTCCCGTTCGTTAAAAAGATATTTATGATTGAAGTGTTCAGAATATTTAATTATCCAAAGGAAAATTATAACTGTATACAAAGTCAGTGCAATGAGTAAGCGAATATCACTTTGCGGTTTCGCTCATTACTCGGCCATATTATGACATCCATTTAAAATGAAATTTCCACACATCATACATCACAAGAATACACATTTAATCAACCATTCATCACTTTTTTGCACATGTCAACAATATTACTATAGATCTATATATTCTCTTTAACCATTTATGTTACCTATTTTTTCTCCCGTAGATTCGTGATGAAGCTGAAATGATGTAGGCCTATATACCTAACTGCAATTATTTGTTGAAGATTTATGCTGGTGCCAGCACACACGGCCGGAACGTGTGTAAAATGTAATGTTAGACGTGTACGTATATATAGAAGCCTAATATAAAAGTAATAACTTGTATATTGTAGTCGTCATTATAAAGTTAATTTGACTTGCACATACATTTTGTGGACCACTTGAATAGTGTATACAGCATTTTGTGGACGACAATGCATTGTGACGGAATAACAACTTAGATATTGAACATAGAAGTAAGGAAGACGCTGACTGGCCAGTGCCCCACTAGTGCATACATTTAATCAGTTGAAGATGTCAGTTAGCGGAAGTATGTCCAAATCAGGCCGGTGAGACACTATCATTTTTTGGTTTCGTAGTGAATAGTATTCTAATATGCTAAATATTACTCATTGCGGATATAGTATCGGAAATAATATCACTAGTGATATTCGTTTGTCTCGCAATGTGACCTGACGAAGTGTTGCAGCGGCGCACGAAACATCTTGATCTTTTAGATTCCTTGTTGACCATATTACATTGCGAGACAAACGAATATCACTAGCGATATTATTTCCGATAGTAAATAATATCTTTGCATTTTGACATGTTTGGATTAGGATATATTATAATTTTAAATTGAAATATACCTTGACTGTCTCTCACTTATATTAGTTGTATAAAGTGGTGTGGCCTAGACAAACTAACATAAACTTTGAAGAAATTTATTCTACTATTAAACATTACTCTACGAATGGGAAAACTAGTATTATAGACAATATTTGAAGAAGGCATTATACATTCTCTCACTTATATTGTATGTATAAGGTGGTGTGGCCTATATAGACAAACTAAAACAAACTTTGAAGTAACTTATTCTATCATCGAACATTACTCTTCGAATGAGAAAATCATTGTATAAGGAAGGCATTAATATAAAAGCTCATCTTTTTTTTTATTAAATAAAACATATTTCATAATTCATACGTGAATAAATACAGACAGATGATCGAGGTGATATTTCCCAAACCTTGCCTTTTCTTCGTCTTCGTTCCCTCATTCTCAGCTCTGCACCTGTTCTTCAACTGCTCCTCCTTTTTGTGTTCCCTCCTTCTTTTTCCAACTTTCGTCTTCGTATTTTACATCAACACAATACTAGCTTTCCCTTTGTTACCTTCGGTCATTAAAAAAAATGAACATATTATCACGTGAAAGTCTTGAAATTACCTGTTACCAACTTCTCAACTAATGATATCATATTTTCCTTTTCAGTTTTTAAATATAACGTATTTTAAGATAATTATAAAGAATGTTGATTTTGTTTCTTTCTATACTTCAGGCAAAGGGGACTTGACCAACATTGTCTCTGCTATACTGCCCTCATCGTTCCTCTAGTGGCGATTGTGCTGTATGGAATTTTTGCCAAATCGCCAATTGAACCCGAAGCATTTAGGTATAAAATCAATCAAAACTCTTGCGATTTTGAAACATGTTCTAATTTAATTGAATTCTATGAATAAATTTTCGTTTGTACCAAAAAACAAACATCATGGATTCATCTTTCCTGTTACTATATCGTATCGATCGTATTGTATGAAATGATTGCCGAATCTACAATTTACAATTTCATTCATATCTAGGTATCAACGACATAAATTAAAGAGCTCAGTTCCAAAAGGCGCTAAATACACTTTCCATAACAAAATTGGGTTAACAATATTAGTACATCAATAAGCTACGAAGCTATCTAGAAATCCAATTTTAGAAGAAATTAGACTATCAAAATAATCCCATAGACATGTGTACAAAGTTGGACAAGGAAACTTGTTTTTGTTTTTCTCCAAAATTGAAGAAGTGGATTTAGCGCCTTTTGGAATTAAGCTCTTCATTATTATATTCATGCTTATGCTAAAAAAAAAACACATGCATTTTACTGCAGGAACAGTGGCAAACAATGTTCTGTAAACCCTGTATCATCATGTCACCCTTAAAGGGAGAGATCCACTTTTGCAAGCCAAAATTCAAAAGTTGCGAGGTTATTGTCTTATATGAAAGGAAATGTCATTTAATAGCATGCCTGAAAAAATTAGGGCTTGAAATCTCTTTTTCGTGGAATTATAGACCTAAAACTGAATAAACTGAGGGACGTCGGTTAATTATGTACATACGTATTTTTGGCCGGTGAGTAAGTTCGTACATAGATTTCACGGAGTGCCAGATCGGTATGCATGACCCCTACGTGACCCCCGCTAGCTACGTGAGCCGCGCATAAGTACTAATGTGTGAGCGTTTACCAAGCAAAATACCCAAACTTCGCTTAAACTGACTACATGTAATTATATATTCTTTCTTTTTGAGATCTTTTTCCGTGACATACGTTAACACATGTCGGCTTCACAATACCTTTACGAGAATTAGTACTATATTGTTGTAATATTATGCTAAATCAGTTGAACTCCTTTATTGACCGATATATAGTTTAAATGGAGGGACGCATTCGTTTTTCATTCGTAGAATCCAAATTAGAGGGCTGTTCGCTCTGATTTTTTTTTTTGCGTGTTACATTGATCCCCATCCATCAACTGAAAGCTGTTCAGACGTTTTGTAAAAGTGGATCTGTCCCTTTAACACATTACACAATTGTTAAATACCGTCATCAAAGGTTTTCGAAATTCTGCTATATTGTCTAGTAAGGAAATATTGCTTGGAATATAAAAGGAGAACTTTTTAACAAGAAGTAGAAGTACTAAGGTGAACAACTATGCACGATAAGTAAGCTGAAAAATATGCCATGAGTCGAGAATAAAATGAAAATAGGAAACATTTAAATAAAGAAGACAAAGATAATCTTGCCCTCTTGATAGTAATGTTCAAAATGTGTTCGTGTGTGTACGTATGCGTAATTTATGTTTTTTTCTATACGTATACCTTTTATGCATGCAACTAAATTAAGCATTATGGAAATATCACATACAGTTTTTTTAATTAACATAATGTATAATAAAACAGATATAATTTTGACGGAACAGTATAGGATATTAATAGAGTGTATATTTCTATATGAAACATTTTCTAATGTTTCTCTTTTTGTTCATCATGATTATGTATGAAAACAATATGTAACTGCTTCCCGATCAATCTTTGAGTTCAAAAATAAACGTTCGAAGGGTAGCCAAACTCATATTAATATTGATTTATATTTCCTATCAGTATCGATATTTGTTATATTTTCTTGTACTTTTGACTTCTTAGTATATTTATGACATTAAAACAGAATATATTTGTTATTTGTATATACCATGTTGTTGTTGTATAATTTGCATTATTATTATTTTTTTTAATTTTTTATTATCATTATCATCATCATCATCATCATGTACCATTATCATCATCATCATCACCACCATCATCATCATCATCACCATCGTCATCGTCATCACCATCGTCATCGTCATCGTCATCATCATCATCATCATCATCATCATCATCATCACTATCATCATCATCGTCATCGTCATCATCATCATCATCATCACTATCATCATCGTCGTCATCGTCGTTCATCATCATCACTATCATCATCATCGTCGTTCATCATCATCGTCATAATCATCATCATCATCATCATTATCATCTTGTAGTCTACCTGCCGCTCGACCTTTCACTGATGGACTGGCACCAAACTTCAAACTGACGAACGGAGAGAAACTTTTCGAAGGACAGCTCAGCGGCCCAGAATCTCTGCTCTATCATGAGGGTACGTATAGGCCTACATGATAACCAAGTTTAAGGGATTATTTAGTATTTGTTCGTTAGAATTAATTGTTTGAAAGACATCTTATAGTATAGTGGCCCAGAATCTCTGCTCTACCATGACAATATACGTGCATAATCATGGATATGGATCAGAGAGACTATTGGGTATTGTCACTTTCTGATAAATGATTGTCCTCGATTTTGTTTTTGCTTGTTTGAAGTCATTGATTGAATAACAGTGACCCAGAATATTCGCTCAATATCATCAGGGTACTTATAGTATACGTGCATAATAGACCAAGTTAAAGAGATTGTTTAGTGTTCGTACGTTCTGAAAAAAGTATGACCTGTTGCAACTATATAAACTCTTAAACATTCGCCAGATATGAAGCCGAGTTTGGTACGTCAAAATGTATAAGAAGAAGCCCCATTTAGATTGTTTAGTGTTGGTTATTTCTGACTATTGCTATCCAGCGCATTTTTCTCGCTCGTTGAAATTGTCAAGATTATCATTTAATTGTTTACATTATGCAACTTACACTACAGCAACACTTTCTGTACAAGAATTTTTATTAGGGCTATGTACATCTCTACGCAAAAATTGTCTTTTGATATTTTACAAACTTGTTTGTTTGTTTGCTTGTCTGTTTATCTATTTGCTTGTTTGTTTGTTTGTCAGGATTTGTCTATACGGCTACCTACGATAGTAGGATCGTGCGACTCGATCTGGCCAAAAGGACCCAAGAGACTGTGGTATTTCTTGGAGAGGGGGAATGTGGTAAGTTATCGGAAGTGCTCTCCTAAAACAATTAATTATCGTTCCTGAATCTCTGTTTCCGTGGCACATCCAAGCCATCAGGTTGCATAGAAACATATCACAAATAACTGTTGATACAAAAATCAATCAAGGTATGAAGTAGGTTGAAGAAAGATTACTAATTTATTATGATGATGATGATGATGATGATAAAGATGATAAAGATGATGATGATGATGAAGATGATGACGACGACGATGATGATGATGATGATGATGATGATGATGATGATGATGATGATGATGATGATGATGAGTGCATGTTTCTGACGATGATGCAGTGATGATAACGACGACGACGACGATGACGACTACTACGATGATGATGATGATGATGATAATGACAATGATGATAATGATGATTGACACTGGCTTTGCCGTTGTATTTTATGTTGTTTATGTTATTCAGGTAGCCGCGAGACGGAGGCTCGGTGCGGGCGGCCCCTGGGGCTGCGACTCGGGCACGATGGGAGTCTGGTGGTCATGGACGCCTACAAGGGTATACTTC
>JBAMJV010003701.1:0-21969 GCA_037951105.1 Echinarachnius parma
CTAACTGGACACCAATAACACAAACCAGACGAAGAGGCAGACAGAGTAGACGTTGGATGGATGACATCAAATAATTTGGGGGTGTTACATGGATGCGACTAGCACAAGATAGAAGAAGATGGAATGGTGATGAAGAGGCTTTCCTTCTGCAGTGGAGAGACATAGGCTAGATAGAGATGTGTTGACGTATCAAAAACAACGTGCATGGTTTATGTTTCTTACGTGACTGTAATATATTACAGTAATAATCCTTTCGTAATAATAGTGATTTAATAAAACAAAGACAAGAAATGACAAGACACATTTCAAGCTCGATAGTTTAAAATGTTTTCCTGCGCAATAGTTTGTAACGACTGTATACTCCTGATGCTAATATAGTACCCACGTTTATTAAGTACAGATCAAACCCACGCAATGTTATTGCGTAATGTTCAACTCCCTTGTTAGCACACATGCCTTGATAGTTACATAGGACTAAATTGGGACAGCTCCAGCCCTTGGATTCCGGCTAGATGCACTAATGCCTCGGTCACACCTTTGCGTATGTTGCTGCGTATTGCTGCGCTAGGCGGGGTATATCAATCATAGAAGTAGTAGATATCAATACGCAGCCTTACCCAGCAATACGCAGCGATTTTGAAGTTAGCAGTCACACTATTGCGTATGTAGCTCGTATGCCGCTCGTATAGAGACTGCGTACGGTTGCCTATGGTTGCCTATGGTCCCGCTTTAGCTCGCTGTTGCTCGAAGCAGTACGATTCAATACGCAGTGTGCTCGCCACATTGCGTATGGAACTCGTTCTTTGCTCGCTTGCCGCTCGCTAGCCGCTCGCACCAGTTGGTATCGTTGCGTCTCACTGCGTATTCGCTCGCTTTAGCTCGACTGCCGTTCGTACTGTTGCGTGCCAACTCGCTCCGAAGCGTACCAGCTCGCTCGGGCTGCGGCGGTAGATAAAAACTGGTCATTTTGCGGCCCGTCATTTTTTGCAAATCGTCCTGCTAGGCAGCTAATCGTAGTGCTAGCGAGCTAAAGCGAGCGGGAACCAGCGAGAGCGAGCTAAATCGAATGGCGCACGAGCTAGACTCGCAGCATAGCGAGTGGCACACGAGCGAGACTCGCAGCAAAGCGAGTGGCCATCGCAGTGATTCGTGTTGCTAGGAGCGGTGTGCGAGCAACAGCGCAGCAATACGCGCAATCATGCTAACGACAACGAGCTACAGCGAGGTAAATCGTATGGGAAACGCAGCTATACGCAGTGACACGCGCTCTAAAAAATGAGGTGCGAATGATTGCGTATACCTGCGCTAGGTCACTCGCTGTCGCTCGCTGTTGCTCGCATTCACTGGTTGTCACTCGCTCCTGCTCGTATGCAATTTGACCTTGCGTTTGCTTGCGAGAGTTTAGAAAATTTTAAAACTAGCGAGCGACATACGCAGGCCCCTGCGCTAGTCTGCGTATTGAGTACGTAGTGAGCTCGCATCATTGCGCTTTATTGGGTGTGTCTGCGTATGTCTGCGTTCGAGCAATACGCAGCAATACGCAAGCCCAATACGCAAAGGTGTGACCGAGGCATAATGGCGGGCCGATCGTCAAGCAATCAGTCGATTTTCTGTATAACTCGGTTGTAAAATATTGTGTTGCCTTCATGTATGACATGAACACCACTCGACTTGTGTTATGTTTATGTATATTACGTACAACCCTGACAAATTGTTTTAATCGGGACCTCGTTGTAACTTCTGATATAAGCGTATTTTTGTTAAATATTAAAATGGTTACTATAGTGTATGTGCAAAGCTACTTATTATTTGTATTGTTATGCTGCCATCTACGTCAGAGAGAATAAAGTCACTGCCTGGTCGACTCCGTTCATTTGTTGTCCGAGCACACCACAGTTATTGTTGGCATTTGTATTACGGTAAAGGGATCTAGAAACATTGTCCAAATCTTCAAGATTAAATCTAGCGGTTCCCTAAAACCTTGTCTTATTCGTATTAACAATATAATTATGGGACAGGTTTCGGTTTTTCGAATGTCCCTTTCGCTAAAAAGATATTTACGACTGAAATGTTCAGATGTTAAACTATCCACTGGATAGTCGTAAACGAGTACAAATTCAGTACAATGAGTAAGTGAATATCACTTTGCATCTTTTTCTCAATACTCGGCCATTGAACTTCACACAATACCCAGTGAACATCAAATTATGATATAAGAATATATATATACATTATATCAACCATTCAACACTTTCTCGACATGTCAACAAAGTGACTAAATCCCTTTAATATGTCGTGCCTTTGAATGTGGCTTTGTGTTGACTAGGGCTACGCATATATCAGCTCCGTGGGGTTACCCATATCATGATACCACATTCAATGTTATCACGGTTATCGTAATAACAATGTGTGCAAAAGGCTCTCGTGCAGAAGATAAACCATAATATGGAGGGCTAGGCGGTGTATATATTACACCGGGGTCGAAGGATATTGTGCTTGTATAATTATCATTGATTCAAAATGCTTCGCAGACGGTATTTTCCGTATTATATGATTTATATGATATTTGGATATCAGTGTAATTTTATAAAGTACACTTTAAACCGTTAAGGACTGATTAATTTTGTATAATATGTATTCTCCATAGACCCAAGCCCGAGTATTTTCGGGATCAGTCCTGAACAGGTTAATTTAAATCCAGAGCTGACAGGAGGGTGAAATGACATGTCTGAGATAAGGGTAATGGGGAGGGGAGAGGGAGGGTAATTCTGCGTTTAAATCAAAAAGTGTAAAATAATACCATGATAAAAAGCAACTATGCTGATAATCCCAACATGCAGTTGCATCGATAAAACGATGACGATGTATGTAATTGCTCTACAGAGGGAATCAAATAGAACAGTCAACATGCAGTAAAGAGTGAACAGTAAACAGGGACAGTTATGATCAAATGGATATATATAGCAGATGGTGGATTATGGTTGATAAGGATCTAGTTCTCTCTCTCATGGAAGAAATCATGTCACTGTTCATAATATCGTCCGATCATCAAACCTAACCTATCAATATAAGCAAACGAATCATCCATCACATTACAGTTGATTCTGGAAGCCTTTTCCAAAATGGTCCCTTATTGATGCACCAGCCAAAAACTACATTCAAATTAGTAAGAATATATGTATACACCAATTGGCATTTCAAACCGCTATTTGGTTGATTCAAATAATAGATAAAACTGGTTTTCATTATTTGAACATCACTTTACGATGCTGTAAACTATTTATTTGTTTGCTTTGATAGATCGATAGTTAAGATGTTGGTAAGTTTGTGTTAATAGCAATTTGGTGTTATAAAATTAACATGAACTAGGAACATATTTAGAGCGTTCCGGATCGTAATATTATTTAAAGGGTAACTAAATTACAAATGCATGTTGACTTTTGTTGATCTGTAATAATGAATACATCACATATCTTTTTACTTTTTGTTGTACATTTTTGTCATATTGTTTATATTATTTTTTCTATTACTTTTATTCTACCTGCTAAGCTCCACCCCTAAAAAAAAAACCTCCAGGGTAAATGACTTTTGTGACATCATCATGCCAGTCATCCATCGGTCAGCTAGATAAACATGAACAAAAGACAGTGGTATGTCCTCACCTACTGAGTACCTAACTGCATTAGCATTGCATGTTTTCATTGAAACCCTGCTTTTCATGTTGAGTGGGCATTGTATAAAAACATGCAATGCTATTGTGAACAGGTGGTCAGTTGATGGGAAGGGACATACCAATGTCTTTTGTTCATCTAGCTGACTGATGAATGACTGGCATAATGATGTCACAGAAGTCATTTGATTTTGGAGGGTTTTTTTAGGGGTGGAGCTTAGCAGGTAGAACAAAAAGTAATAGAAAAAAATCATATAAAATATATGACATAAATGTACATCAAAAAGTCAAAAGATATGTGATTTATACATTATTACAGATTAACAAAAGTCAACATGAATTTGTAATTTAGTCACCCTTTAAAGGGATTTGGTAATTATTATGAATTATGAAGAAAAAAAGAATACTGAAAAATGGGTAATGAATGTAATATTTCTGCAATCTCGAATGTCAACTGGGTGATATGTGAACATTACATATTAAATTACTGTCATGCAAGCGAGTAAAATTATATGTGATTTCGGCGGGTAGATATAATGAACGAAACGGAATTGATATTAGCTAACGTTTTGCCATACGTTTCCAGACAAGGACAGTTGTTTCCTGGATTAGTTTATTTCACATTCAATAATTACAAAATATATCAATGATAAATAAAACAGTTTGGAAAAAGGGACTTTGGTTTCATACTTCTATTAGTAACAGGAATGCAACCAGGCATGAAAGATCCTCTTGAGAAGCAAGTGAGTTTGGTGGATTTAGACAAAGTTACTGTAGACGACTATAACATGTGACGGTGTGTACTATAATACCAAACACCGTTCATGAAAATAGTTAAGTTTTTGTTTTCTCTCTACAGGTCGGTGGTAGATTGACAGGGAGCAGCAGCTGAATACGTGACCTGAGCACCACCATGCCTGTCTCTCTGTGTGACTGGAGGTTGAGGATTGGGAGATTCGTCCAAAAACCTCCAGCCGATATCGATACGTGTGGCTGCCACACAACGAAGACGAGGAAGATAACCAGTGAGAATGAGAAGAAGAGAAAAGGGAAGAAATGGCAGGAAAGAGAGAAAAGAAAAAGACAACGGACGTTGTCGAAACTAATCAAAAAGAAAAAGTCTAAAGTAAAGGCTCTACTTAAGAAATACAAGAGGAAAAGGCGAACAGGAACTAAACCGCCGATGAAAGGAGAGGATACTCGCAATAAGTTTTCATTAACAGTGGAGGAAATCCTGTCAACATGGTTAACAGACCAAGCGCGAAGCAAACTAACCCATGCAGGTGCTGAAGACGATGGACTTGAAGACAACACACACCCAACCAGCAGGGACCAATCCGAAACTTCGTCCAACTTGTCAACTCAGACCAACATACATGCACACATCACGGACAGAGGACCAATTCAACGAAAAACCAGCATTGATGGTGGCGGAAGCTCAACATCTGAAGATGATACTACAAAGACCGTCTGTTCACAAAGCGTGTTCCAGCGATGTAGGGACCATCTCCGACGTCTTACATCACTAACTGAAAAGGTACGGCACTGGCCAAAGGCAACGTCAGCCAAAAGTGGGATGCATGTCATTACAACATTAGGCACTGTCAAACCGACGGAGATAATCGCGATGCCAATTTCGATTTTAATTTTTTGTATTTGTTTATTGCCGTGTGAAAATTAAAAAAGGATAGAGATCGCGATGCAAATCACGCCAAGTTATGCGATTTGTATATTTTTTTTAATAATCGCGATTCTTTGGAAATTATCGGGTGTATTTGCCACGCACGCGGCATGTGTGAACGGTCAACGAAACATTAAAATATCGAAATGATATGTCCCATCATGCAAAGCGATTCGGTCATACATGTACACATGCGGTTCGCACGCGGTTCTGCACGCGGTCTGAGCTAATGCAATTAGTTCTATGTGTGAACGAGGGCAAATAATCTCGAAATTTGAATCGCGATGCAAATTTCAAAATTATTTCCCTTCGTGTGAACAGGCGTAAATAATTTCAAAATTCTGATCGCGATTCAATCGCAATAAATAAGCCTGTGTGAACGGGCCTATTGAGCAAATGTTGCAAATAACATGAACATCGAATGATGAATGATTGTTGTCATGAACAATCATCAAAGTTATAAGTTTGAAGTGTACATTATGCACATTTACAAAATGTTTGTTATACTCTACCTGATTTAAATTGCAATTGTAAACAAAAATGGGTTAAACGTATTTTATTTTTTTGTTTACGGTATATGAATAAAAAGACAAGCAAACATTTAAAGCATACATCTGGCTGTTTTTCTACTTAAAACGGTCTGCGTCACAGCAGTAGAAACAAAGTGCACGGGTCAATTCCATAATAAAGATTACTTCGTCAATTAAACCTCCATAATTTTCAAATTAGATCTTTCTTATTTTGTACAGTATGCCAAAGATGATTGTACGAATTCTGCACATCAGCAAATGTTGAACTAACACGACCTATTTTTCTGAGACAGCATTTTGTCTATACTTCAATACAATTTTGAGCACTATAGATCAATAAATTATTTCCTTATTTATTTAAACCAGAAATCTACCTCTGTAAAGTCGCACGCTGAGAATCGCACATCTATGAAGAGTAGTTGTAAACGTCTGTGGAAGCGGTTCATCTCCAAGCTTCACCTCACGAGGGCGGGAGACGTGGAAACCAACCCGGGACCAAAGGCAAAGTCAAAGAATGAGTAAATATTGTATTTCTTACAAACTGACAAAAACAATTAAATAAATAAAACAACGAAGAGCTTGGATCTGACTGATACATAATAGTATCAATCAGTCAGAATAAGATCGTAATTTTATTTAAAGCGGGTAAATAAAAGCGAATAAAGCGGGTGACATTTTGTCATACTCGGTCATTCAAAGTATTTTAGATACACTTCTAATTTTACTTTGCTTTGGTTGCTAAAATAAGTAGGCAGTTGTATAATTAAAATAATGTTTTTAATTCCCCGTCTGTGTATTTATCTGCGTGGTATGACAAATCAATTCATTTCAGCATTATACATTGACATTTATATGTTTAAACAAATTAAGCGATTATAAATAAGTTAATATTAAAGTGTACTAAATAGGGATTACTATTTAATGGTCACATGTTTGAAATTAGTGGAATTCCATTTGTGAAATTGTCCATGTTTTGTTGAACATCAGCACATTGCAAAGGGTGTGCAATTAATCTTTAAATTAATTAATACGATGGTATCTTGAAGCAAGGTATTTTAAGTGGTCAAGTAAGGTCTAACTAATATAGAAGTTTATTTATATTTTGCTTCAGCTTTGCCGCCATCCTGCGTGATGTGGCTCGGGATGTTGTTGACAATGAAAACATTGAAGCCTTAGGTGAACAACTAGAATTCGCACAGGGTGAAATAGAAAACTACCTCAAAGCCAACATGCGGTTTCATCGCTTGACTAGTACAGGAACGCTGCAGATGCTAAGAGACTGGCACGAAACTGTGGGGAAAGATGAGGAGAGGTCAATCCTTAGAGAAGCTCTGGTGAAGGCAGACCTACGTAGGATAGCAGATGAACATGTTCCAGAAGGTAAGTGATCATAGGTTGAGTATAATTATCCTCTTTGTTCCTCTGATATGTTCTAAGGGCAGTTCTGAACATAGAGATGTAAAGGAAAACTAGAGGGCGGACTCGCGCATATCGCTGTGACGATTAGAAGCGTCGAGCGCCATGACCATTCCGGGACTCCGGGCATTTACTACAACATAGACAATGAACATGTTTGAGTGTGAATTGATGTTTCCGAGCAAATTACTTATAGCAAAGTATGGTTTAGTTTGTTTGTCTGTACTTTCGTATGTGTTATATTTTGTGTTTGCGTGTCCGTGTGTACGTGTACGTGTGTGCGATGGTGTGCGTGCTACGTGCATACTGTGCATTTGTGTGTAGATTTAGAATGATGGAGTTCGCAATATGATTGTTTCAGATTCGGTGTGCACGCATCCAAATGAACTGTGTAATGTATGTGTGTGTGTGTCACGTGTGTATGCATATGTGTGTGTGCGCAACTGTGTTTGTGGTACATGCGTGTGTCATATAATAGGCCTATACTAGGCAATTTTGATTTTGCATAGCCGATAATGATATTTAATAGTTAAGACTAAATATGTAAATGACTCTTTGATAGTTTGTCGGTCTGCCTGCATGTGAGTGCGTGTGTACGGTATGTACGTGTGTGTGTGTGTGTGTGCTTACATGAGTATGTGTACAAAATGTTCATATGTTCATCTATTTGTCATAATTATGTGTTTCGGAGACGGCATGAGCGCAACATTGTTGCGTTTACATAGATTCATGTTTTTATGTGTGTTTGAGTATGTGTATGAGTGTGTTGTGTGTGTATGTATGTGTGTGTGTACGTTTGTCTGGGTGACATATGTTGTAATGTATGGTGTATATGTGTGTCTGTGTTCTTGTATAGCATGCAATATGAGCAGGCATGTTCTTACACACACCCACAGTTTGAGGAGATTCCGCTGTGTGAACAGCAATTTGAGGAGCTCCTCAAAAGAACATATTATTGCAAAGTCTTTCATTTGGCATAATTAGTCATGTACAGTGTCCTGGGGAAATCTCCCCAATTTACCATTCATGAGCACAGTGATGATCGAATTGCGGGTTCCCATGAGAGCACATCAAATTCATGTGTGAAAATGTTGTAGGGCGCCACTGACGTCGCCACCTCAAATTGTCCTCCCCAAATTGATGTGTCGTACAGTCCTATACCGTGCAGTAGCCAGGTACAGGTATTAAGCTAGGCCTAGGGTAGCTAGAGCTAGCTACATTATTATGGCCGCAGGCTAGGCTAGCTAGGCCAGGGCGCGCATGCAGCGACCAACGCGTCGGCGCGCCGCCCCGGGATCGCGGTGCCGGTGGGGTGCGCGCTATAGCTGGAGGCCGGCCGCCTCGAGATAGATCCGTCGGTTTTGATTTTCATCATTCTGGAGATATTTTGGTCGTTCTGTATTTGTTGACGTCAAACCCAAATCTGGCTGCGAACAAGTAGACGCGACAGGGGTAATAATATAATTGATAAGCGCTTAGAGATGATATATCAGTCGTGATAGGCGCTGTATAAATCGAGGATATTATTATTATATTCCGCACTCGATCGCACTGCATAGCAGCTAGCCTTGCTCAAATTGCATGGTGTTTTAGTAATAACACACACACACCTACCACACACAACGAACTCATACACCATACAACTTGAGCCAGCCTGGCTCAAATTGCATGGTGGTTTAGTTCTAACACACACACAACACACAGCGAACTCATTCACCATACAACTTGAGCCAGCCTTGCTCAAATTGCATGGTGTTTTAGTTCGAACACACACACACAACACACAGCGAACTCATACACCATACAACTTGAGCCAGCAATGCTCAAATTGCATGGTGTTTTAGTTCGAACACACACACACAACAAACGCATATTACACCTTCATATTTCTCTTGACGGGGGGGGTGGGGGGGGGGGGGGGGTGGTCTCACTTGATTTCAAGTACCCCCTTATCCCCCTCCATGATGTATAATCAAAGACATAACATAATGTTTATCTTCATTATTGGGAGCAAGTGCCCCCATCCCCCAGGCCTTGTCCCCCTCCCTGATGAAAAATGAAACCTAGGCATAGCTTACATAACACACATTCCATACACATTCTGCACTTTTTGACGTCAATATGTTATGTTTCCAAAACCGTGGCGTAGGCTACCGTGGTCGGACAAGTAAGGAGGGGGGGGGGGGGGGGGGGGGGGGGGCTCACTCAATATAAACCTCATGATTATCTTTCAGCATTAGGGGCAAATGCCACCCCCTCCCCCCTTGTCCCCCTAAATGATGAATAATTAAAGACATAAAACAAAACATACCTTTAATAATATATGCCTACACATCACATGCACATTCTGCACTTTTTGACGTCAATAATTATGTTTCTGAAACAGTGGCGTGCAGTGGCAATACAGACACGAATATGGCATTGTCAATCCATCGGACAAACATATGAACAATACACACCCCGTTGGCATATGAATATCATGGTGAATTTTGTGATAATAGTGTCACATTTATTATTAGTTCCGTCTTTATCTCACTATATACGTTTTGATACTAAATCATTTATGTTGGTATAAATCATTCTTCAATTCTCTTCCTGGCATTGAAACTCATATTATGTTATCACATTTCTTCGTGGCATGTATAACCATCACTATTCAGTGTAACATGCACGATCGACGTTACGCAATTGTTTGACTTAAAATATCATTACTCTCGAGTGAACATTGAAATGGCAAAATAAAGCATCATTCTTTTTAAAAAGTTAACCCTAATAAGGCAGGGGGGCTATTATGCCATTTTTTCGTGGCATGTATAACCATCACTATTCAGTGTAACATGCACGATCGACGTTACGCAATTGTTTGACTTAAAATATCATTACTCTCGAGTGAACATTGAAATGGCAAAATAAAGCATCATTCTTTTTAAAAAGTTAACCCTAATAAGGCAGGGGGGCTATTATGCCCCCCCCCCCCCCCCCCCCCTCCGCGATTTTTCTGATTGCTCCGGAACGCATAGAGATGACGCCCTGCTGCTTGATGACTTTTTTCGTTTGGGTCTTGCTCATTTTTAAAAACAAAGTTTTCGAAAATCGGACATACCATTACAAAGACACGTGACCTTTTATCTATGCATGTCCACCCGAAAATCGCTCAATTTCGTGATTTGTGTACAAAACATACGGAAATACGAACAAATATTCGTAAAAAGAGATATATCAGGTTTTTGTTAGGTTTTTTTTTAGGGTTAAAGGGAGAGATCCACTTTTGCAAGCCAAAATTCAAAAGTTGCGAGGTTATTGTCTTATATGAAAGGAAATGTCATTTAATAGCATGCCTGAAAAAATTAGGGCTTGAAATCTCTTTTTCGTGGAGTTATAGACCTAAAACTGAATAAACTGAGGGACGTCGGTTAATTAGGTACATACGTATTTTCGGCCGGTGAGTAAGTTCGTACATAGATTTCACGGAGTGCCAGATCGGTATGCATGACCCCTACGTGACCCGCGCTAGCTACGTGACCCGCGCATAAGTACTAATGTGTGAGCGTTTACCAAGCAAAATACCCAAACATCGCTTAAACTGACTACATGTAATTATATATTCTTTCTTTTTGAGATCTTTTTCCGTGACATACGTTAACAAATGTCGGCTTCACAATACCTTTACGAGAATTAGTACTATATTGTTGTAATATTATGCTAAATCAGTTGAACTCCTTTATTGACCGATATATAGTTTAAATGGAGGGACGCATTCGTTTTTAGCTCATCCGGCCCAAAGGGCCCGATGAGCTTATGCCATGGCGTGGCGTCCGTCGTCCGTCCGTCCTTCCGTCCGTCCTTCCGTCCGTCCTTCCGTCCGTCCGTCCTTCCGTCCGTCCGTCCGTCCGTCCACAATTTTCAAAATGCTTCTTCTTCGTTATTTTTCAACCGATTTTGATTCTGATTGTTTCATAAGATAGGGCTAGGAGGGGGATTTAAAACTTCTACACAGAATCGTGAAATTCATTATATATGCTAATTTATGCAAATTTATTCGAAATCACAAAAAATGCTTCTTCTCCTTCATTTCTTGACCGATTTTGATTTGGTTTGCTTTATCTGGTAGAGCTAACTTTGGTACACTAAACTTCTACACAGAATTTTGAAATTTTTCTCCATTAATTAATTATGGTAATTTATGCAAATTTATTCCAAAAATCACAAAAAATGCTTCTTCTCCTTCATTTCTCGACCGATTTTGATTTGGTTTGTTTTATCTGGTAGAGCTAACTTTGGTACACTAAACTTCTACACAGAATTTTGAAATTTTTCTCCATTAATTAATTATGGTAATTTTGTATTTATTTATTTATTTATTTATTTATTTATTTTTATTATTTATTTATTTATTTATTATTTTTTTAATTTTTTTAATTTTTAAAATTTTTTTATTAAAAAAAAAAAATTTTTAATTTATTTATTTTATTTTTAATTTTTTTCCCATGTCCCTTCTGGGGCGTCAAATTTATATTTTTTTCACTCTAATTTTTTTAAAATTAATTTTTATGTCCCTTCCAGGGCATCACATTTTTATTTTTTGACCAGATGAAAAGTGTACCACATGAAATTTGCGATATTTGATGTTGCGAGATGGCGGATGAGCGCTACGTCATTGACGTTCTGGTTCATTCGTAGAATCCAAATTAGAGGGCTGTTCGCTCTGATTTTTTTTTTTGCGTGTTACATTGATCCCCATCCGTCAACTGAAAGCTGTTCAGACGTTTTGTAAAAGTGGACCTGTCCCTTTAAAGGGGTAGTACAGTTTTGTTAATGCTGAACCTTAGTAACCAAAACTGGACAGTAACATTATAAACTAATAGTTATAACTCCACCATGCTCGAAATGTATACAAAATTACAAACGACTAAGTAAAAAGCCCGTTATCATTTTTTTAAAAAGAGCCATTAAAACACAAGAGGGCGCTTTCTAAAAAGGCATTGGTTTCAACCATTTTTCATACAAATTTATGCATGTGATGTTTTATTGAAATAATGATTAAAAAAGAGAGATATTAAGGTATACATATTGGAAACAAGAGGGGTCCACTAAAAAGCAGTGCTTGTACAAATGTGGACCCCTCAGATAATAATTAATACTTAAATTAATACAAAAGTGAATTAATTAGTACAAACGAACTAAAATATAGGAAAAAAGGGATGCCAACAGAGACGAAAATATGACAAGAGAGAACATTACATGACAAATATAGAAGAAGACGGTAACGATACACACAATAGACACTGCAAAAAAGGAGAGAAAATAAATGAGATATCGGAGGTACAAAAATAGTACAAAAGGATGAGCAGCATGTGGGGTTGAGAAGAAGCTGGGGAAGAAGAATTGCGCTTACGAAAGGAGATAATTATGCATGAGAGGGCACAATAAAAAACATATCAAATTACATTTTGAGTCAGCGAGTAGAAAAAGACCTTGTTTAACCAAAAAAGGGGAAAAAGGAAGAATAAAAGAAGACTTGAGGACGGGGAAAGAATAAATGGGCAATATAATTAATGTTGTTCATAAGATTGTAATAAAAACAATTTCAATTTTTGTCTTCAAAATATTAATCGATGGAGCATTTTTTACTTCATTACAAGAGAGGTAAATGAAATTCTTCAGAATGTCTTGTTGGGTAATTATGGACTGAGCTAATTTTAACAAACATTTCTTGAAAAACAGATGGCAACATATTATTATTATAAGTATACATAATTGACCAAGTTGAAATAAATATAAATCTTTAACCTTTAAAATATTATTTTCAAAAAACAAACCGTCTGTATGGCAACGAAATGGGGAATTACAAATAATACGAATAACCTTCTTTTGTAATAGCAAAACTTTATCTAATAACGTTTGATGCGTGTTGCCCCAAACTAAGAGACCATAATTCAGATATGGGAGTATCAAAGAACTATACAGCATACTTAATGAATTCAAAGGAAGACATGTCTTTACTTTATAAATAATACCAATATTTCGAGAAGTAATTTTACAAATATTATCAATATGATATTTCCAAGAAAGGTTATTATCAACCGTTACACCCAAAAATGTAATAAATGAAACACACTCCAATGGGGTGTTTTCCAAAACTATATATATTAGCAGGCAACAAATCTATAGATTTAATAAACAACATATATTTAGTTTTCTGGAGATTCAAATATAATTTGTTCGCTCGTATCCACAATAAAAAATTAATCATTTCAATATTAACTATTTCAACTAATCTATAAGGATCATTGTGAGAAAAAAAAAATTGTGTCATCAGCAAAAAGTACGAAAGACAATATATATCAGATGATCGACAAAAGTCATTAATGTATAAAATAAATAAAAAGTGGGTCTAATAAACTACCTTGTGGAGCACCACAATTTATATTACGGAAATCTGAAGAGTTATCATTTAAAAATACATGAAAGAACCACTCCAAGGCCATCCCACGTATACACCATAATGTGAAAGTTTATAAAGTAGAATATAGTGGTTAATCGTGTCGAAGGCCTTGGAGAAGACCAGGAAAATGCTGCTATTAAAAAGTGCTGCTTATGGTTGATAAAATGTGATAATGTAGAGTCATGTGCAGTATCTAATGAGCAATATGTCAAAGTTACACAGAATATACAAAACATGGTCAAGAAAGAGAAATACGCAAAAAGATGTAATAATAATAATAATATACAAAAAACTTCATAGAGAGTCGTTGGTGTGCTTTACAGTGATTGGTGGAATTATTGACAAGCTAAAACTATTTTATTTATTTTGTCAGTAAGATGAAAACCGTTACAAAAACATGAAAGGAAAACAAAACGCTGTTATTTTCTCTAACTGTTACTGATCAGTGCATTATTAGGACATTCTTTGAAAAGTGAAACTTTTTTGGACAAAATGAAGTTTTAATTTGAATTACTCTGTTCCATTTTTTTAAAGACTAATGTCCAAAGTTTCATAACATATTTTGTACAGTTAATTGAGATATGATCATACTTATTTCCATAAATTAACGCAATATTGAATAAATCTAAACTCAGAAAATGATATTACGCAAACTTATACCTCTTATACTCCAGTACATGTTGATACCAACTTCGTGAAAATTGGAACTAATGTTATTTTCTAAACTTATATTTGTAAAGTCAAATGTTCCCATTCATATTTTACATGTGCGTGACTGACCCAAAATGTCACACGAGTGACCAGACATCCCCACACGATTATTTCATATAAAAACTGTTTCAGATAATGTTGGTTCTTCAGTACCTTCATATCTTTATCAGTTGTCTGATAATATGAGTATTATCGCTTTTCGTAATTCACAGTATTTCCTAAATGAAATTGAGATGACAAAAATGAAAAAAGTGTTCCCGCGCTAAGTCACACACGTGACCGACGTGACCGACGCATTTGATCTCTGACCTAGGGTAACATAATTCTAATACAATCTCTTGTACAGTATAATATGCCTGAAAGTCTTCAGCATATATGAGTAATATATGAAGTACAAGTCATCATACCTGTAATATTTACTAAAATATTAGCATCACATACAACATTTTTCATATTAAAGGTTATACACAAAACTAAGAATAACCCTTTTGCTGTGACGTCTAGTATAGGTGTCCCGTCCAATTTAACACTTTTTCCATTAAACAGAGAAGCTTAGAATACACAATACACCACTCTTTGGGAAACATAATTATTGACGCCAAAAAGTGCAGAACGTGCACGTAATGTAGGCTATATATTATGCAAGATATGTTTAATTTCATGTCTTTAATTATTCATCAGCGAGTGGGAAAAGGGGGTACTTGAATTCGAATGAGTACCCCCCCCCCCCCCCCATCCTTACTTGTCCGACCACGACCACGATTGTTGACGTCAAATAATGCAGAACGGTGTAATAATGCATGTAAGATATGTTATATTTTATGTCGTTGATTATGCATCTGGGATGGTGGTTAGGGGGGCACTCGCCCCCAATAAAGAAGATAATTATGAGGTTGAAAGTGAGTGAGCATCACCCCCCCCCCCCCCCCCCTCCTCCACCATCTGTCCGCCCACGCCATACAACCGTTAAGGTAAAACAAACCGTGACGTCAGAAAATACAGTACTGTATTATACTGTATACATTATAACAATTATGCAAAACATATTTGATTTTATGTCAATAACTAGGCATTAAGGAGGGGAATTAGGGGGGAGGGGGAAACATGATATTGACATCAAGTAAGCCCCACCCCTAGTTTTTTTACCACGCTACGCCACTGTTTATTGTAACATAAGCCGTGACGTCAGAAAATACAGTACTTTGGATGCAAAATAAATTGTATTTATGTCAATAACGAGGCATCAGGGAGGGGAATTAAGGAGCACTTGCCCCGGCACTTGCTCCAATAATAAAGAGAATTATGAAGAAGAAATCAGGTGAGCCCCCACCTCCACCCGCCATCAAGAGAAATATGAAGAAATCAAGTGAGCTCCCACCTCCACCCCCCCCCCCCCCCCCCATCAAGAGTAATATGAAGAAGAAATCAAGTGAGCCCCTACTCCACCCCCATCAAGACAGATATGAAGAATAAATCAAGTGATCCCCCACCTCCACCCACCATCAAGAGAAATATGAAGAAATCAAGTGAGCTCCCATCTCCACCCCCCCCCCCACATCAAGAGTAATATGAAGAAGAAATCAAGTGAGCCCCTACTCCACCCCCATCAAGACAGATATGAATAATAAATCAAGTGATCCCCCACCTCCACCCGCCATCAAGAGAAATATGAAGAAATCAAGTGAGCTTCCACCTCCACCGACCCCCCCCCCCCCCCCGATCAAGATCACATCCACCCCCATCAAAAGAACTATGAAGAAGAAATCAAGTGAGCCCCAACGTCCCCCCATCAATAGAAACATAAAGAAGAAATCAAGAGAGCCCCTACCTCCACCCCATCAAGAGAAATATGAAGAAGAAATCAAGTTAGCCCCCACCTCCCCCCCCCCCCCCCCATCAAGAGAAACATAAAGAAGAAATCAAGTGAGCCCCCACCTCCCCCCCCCCCCATCAAGATAAATATGAAGAAGAAATCAAGTGAGCCCCCACCTCCCCCCCCCCCCATCAAGATAAATAAAAAGAAAAACAAATCAAGTGAACCCCACCTCCCCCACCCCCATCAAGAGAAATATGAAGAAGAAATAAAGTGAGCCTCCATCCCCCCATCAAGAGAAATATGGAGAAGAAATCAAGTAAGCCCCGCCCCCCCCCCCCCATCAAGAAAAATATAAAGAAGAAATCAAGTGAGCCTCCACCCCTCCCCCCCCCCCCCCATCAAGAGAAATATAAAGAAGAAATCAAGTGAGCCTCCATCCCCCCATCAAGAGAAATATGGAGAAGAAATCAAGTAAGCCGCGCTCCCCCCCCCCCCCCCCCCCATCAAGAAAAATATAAAGAAGAAATCAAGTGAGGCCCCGCCCCATTAAGACAAACATGAAGATGAAATCAAGTGACCCCCCCCCCCCCCCCCCCCCCCAAGATATTGCATGATGAAGTAACAAAGAACTGTGACTTTTATTTTTTAAATGTGAAATATTAAAGAGATAATTGAGTAATGATCAAACTTAAAGGGATAGTTGAGTTTTGGTAGAGAGGGCGCTAGACTACTTTTTTTTTTGTGAGGTAATGAAAAACTGAGTGTAAAATTTGAAAGAGCATAATATTTAAATAATAAAATCATCTTTGTTTGATCAAAATCGGTTCAGAGACGGCTGAAATATCCATAAATATAACAATTTGTAATAAAGCTGGGGCCCCGGGTTTATTAGAGAATTTTGAACCAGCCGTTAAAAATTTTTTAAAATGCTTCCTCTTTTCAAAAAGTTACAAAATAGGTATTTAAATAGTTGTTGGTTATTTCTCTAAATCACTATTTCAACAAAACATCACATGCACAATATTTTATTCAAAATGGTTGAAACCGATGAGTGTTTAGAGAGCGCCCTCTTACATTTCAACGGCTCTTTTTGAATAATAACATGATCTTTACTACGTCATTTGTAATTGTGTGTTCCTTTCTAAACCCCTCAAAAAAAGTTCGGAAACTCAAGTTTGATCGATCATATCTCTCGTATTTTTTAATAAGAATACTCGAAATCGGTGTCACAATAAAGCCTTATTATATACCTTTCAAACGGTGCATTATGTGTAGTGATTATGCAATTGGGGCGATTGCAGTAGCCCAGAGAATAGGGGGAGGCAGGAAGTGAAATCTCGCAAAATGGCCCCAGTGCATTCATTTTACGAGTGCATGACTGTGTTGATCAGTTTTCTAAAGGTTAACATTCTATTGAATACTGCCACCCTTTCAATTCATCAAAATTGTTGAATTGGATACCATTTTAATGGAAATTATCTCTTCATTACGATGGCATATTAATCGTAAGGATTATGCAAATGGAGTGTGTGCAGCGAACCGGAATATGGAGATGGGTCGAGTGTGAAATCAGACAAAAAGATATGGAGTTGACACAAAATCAGAGCGTTGCATTTTTTTCGAGCTTTTGGGAGGATTTTTTAGCATTTCAAATAAAATATTCATGATCAAATATGATATCAACGGAAAGCCCAACAACTCTTCTGTATGAAAATGTGAAATTTATAATGATTTTTGTAAAGGGCGGCTGCAGGGAGATGAATGGGAGGGAGCCTCAAAAGTGACCCATTTTGAAACGCTCTGATTTCAAGGCACTATTCATGCGTTTTCAATTGAATTCCTCTCATTCATGGCCAACTCATTCAAGTCGCATTACATCCTCTACACAATGGTATACAGATACCGACACCAAATCAGAGCGTTTTGAAATGGGTCACTTTTGGGGCTCCCCCACATTCATCTCCCTGCAGCCGCCCTTTACAAAAATCATTATAAACGTCACATTTTCATACAGAAGAGTTGTTGGGCTTTCATTTAAATCATGAATATTTTATTTGAAATGCTAAAAAATCCTCCCAAAAGCTCGAAAAAAATGCAACGCTCTGATTTGTTGTCAACTCCATATTTTTTTGTCTGATTTCACACTCGACCCATCTCCATATTCCGGTTCGCTGCACACACCCCATTTGCATAATCCTTACGATTAATATGCCATCATAAGAAAGAGATAATTTCCATTAAAATGGTATCAAATTCAACAATTTTGATGAATGGAAAGGGTGGCAGCATTCAATAGAATGTTAACCTTTAGAAAACTGGTCAACACAGTCTTGCACTCGTAAATTGAATGCATTGGGGCCATTTTGCGAGATTTCACTTCCTGCCTCCCCCTATTCTCTGGGCTACTGCAATCGCCCCAATTGCATAATCACTACACATAATGCATCGTTTGAAAGGTATATAATGAGGCTTTATTGTGACACCGATTTCGAGTATTCTTATTAAAAAATACGAGAGATATGATCGATGAAACTTGAGTTTCCGAACTTTTTTTGAGGGGTTTAGTTATAACTATTAGTTTGTAATGTAATGATGCAGGTTTTGGTTACTAGAATTCAGTTTCACCAAAACTGTACTCTCCTTACCAGAACTCAACTATCCCTTTAACTTAACCAAAACCTGCACTATTACGGTACACAATAATAGTTATAACTTCACCATGCTCGAAAAGTATACACAATTACAAACGACTAAGTAGAACCCCTGTTATCATTAAAAAAAAAAGAGCCGTTACAACTCAAGAGGGCGCTCTCTAAAAAATAATTGGTTTTAGCCATTTTTTAATACAAAATTGAGCATTTAATGTTTTGTTAAAATAATGATTCAATATATATATCATCAACAACTTTTTAAAAACCTATTCAGATTTTGTTCAAAGTAGTCTTTAAGCATTTTTAAAAGATTTTATAAAAAGTCAAAATATCCCCTGGTGAAGAATTGTTGAATAAATATATGTTTATGGATATATCAGACGTTTTTGAACCGATTTTGTTCAAATAAAGTTTTTTCTGTCATTAAAATTGTATGTTCTTTCAAATTTGACAGTCAGTTTTTTCATTATCTCACCAAAAATATATTTTGTGAAGTGCCCCTCTATACCAACACTCAACTATCCCTTTAAGTCAATTATTTTTGTTCCAAAAGGAGTTAGATCAAAATATAAAAATTGATAGAAAATTATCCCCGACACCTAGATTTTTCTTTAGCGTGGCAAGTCATTCCTATTGCAAATGAAGGTGGTTTCTTGTGGGAGAATTATCATTATCTTACAACTCTGTATACCTGAGATATTTACAAATCATAACCTTTCTCAAACAATTGGAAGATAGTGCGATAATAAAAAAAAACATACTACATGCACAGTATGTGATGTCAACACATCATGATATTATTTGAATTTGCTACCAGGCATAATGTTTATCTGTTGGACTTTATTGTACTGTTATGTGAAATTGCTTTAATTCCAAGTTTCATGAGTCTGGTCTCTATTTAGGGGCGGATCTAGCTTTTTGCTATGGGAGGGGGGTGGTTTTACCCAATGACGATCGTCCACAAGCCACGAAGCGGCTAATTTTTGTTGCTATTTTGAACCCCCGTAGGTGATTTTTGTTCACTTTTGTCCATGAGCCGCGAAGCGGCGAATTCTTTTTATTCTTCTGACTTTTTTTCACTGATACATTTTCAGTTGGCAGCCCAAGGGGGGGGGGGGGGTTAAACCCCCTAAACCCCCCCCCCCCCCCCCCCCCCCCGTAGATCCGCCACTGCTATTGCTAATTACCATGTCCAGAGTTATGTGGCTCAAGGTGTCTGGCATTTGAGCTATTTGTGTGTGATGTGTTAGAACTAAAGCACCATGCAATTCGAGCAAGGCTGGCTCAAGTTATATGGTGTATGAGTTCTTTGTGTGTGTGTTAGAACTAAAACAGTAAAAACACCATGCAATTTGAGCAAGGCTGTCTCAAGTTGTATGGTGTATGAGTTCGCTGTGTGTTGTGTGTGTGTTAGAACTAAAGCACCATGCAATTTGAGCAAGGCTGGCTCAAATTGTATGGTGATTGGGTTCGTTGTGTGTGTGTTAGAACTAAAACAGTAAAAACACCATGCAATTTGAGCAAGGCTGTCTCAAGTTGTATGGTGTATGAGTTCGCTGTGTGTTGTGTGTGTGTTAGAACTAAAGCACCATGCAATTTGAGCAAGGCTGGCTCAAATTGTATGGTGATTGGGTTCGTTGTGTGTGTGTTAGAACTAAAACAGTAAAAACACCATGCAATTTGAGCAAGGCTGGCTCAAGTTGTATGGTGTATGAGTTCGCTGTGTGTTGTGTGTGTGTGATGACATGTACAATCACCCCCCCCCCCCCCCCCCCCAGGTTTTAGGGAAGGATATTTTTGTTCTGTATGTATCTGTATACGAGTGGGAAAGAAAACATTAGTTGTATGAGCTAAGGTGGGGGCGGGGGGTGGGAACACACACCAGAAATACACTTACATCGTCTGTCTGCCGTCCGTGCATGTCCATAGATACTTGGGGGAGGGGTTGTGCCCCCTCCCACGTGGAGACATTTTGGAAATTGGTGTTTAAAATATCACTGTGTAAGTATGGTCATAATTGTTGCAGTTATATAATTTATAATGCATTTTGTAAGATTTTTAGAAGATTTAACTTCTAAACAAAGTGTGGATTGTTTGTCTTGTACAGGCCACCCCCGAATCAAAAAGTGGGGGATATATCCCCCCCCCCCCCCGGGGGGGGGGGGGGGGGGGGGTAATCATATAATTGTCGGACGGCGTGTGTGGCTGAGACCTCCGAACAGGCGAGCCGGAAGTAGTTTTGGATTGGGGGGGGGGGGGGGGGGCAAAACCCCAAGGGGGCTCACAATTTTTGTGTGTAGGGGCTCATATGCCCAACCATACTCTGGATTGCCAACTTTGAGCTAGATGTGAGAGTGAGAAATTGCGTGGGAGCGAAGCGTTTTTGGACTTGAAATTGTGCAATCTGGTGCATATTAGATAAGGAAATTCGGCTGTATTTGGGAAAGCGTGATATGATTCGATCGACCAGAAAGTTTTGATATATTTTTCACGTAGAAAACAAATAATTGACACACTAATAAATATGTACCCCAAAACACACACATAAAAACTTAATCCATATTTATGCAACATTATGTATGATCCAACAACACACAGCCAATAATGAGTCCCGAGGGTGCGAAGCGCCTGAGGACTGGGGCAGGGAGGGAGGGAGGGGGAGGGTTTGGGAGGGGGTATCCCCCTCCCACGGTAAGAAAGATTTTGCATTTATGGACTTGAAATTGGGCAATCTGGTTCATACCTAGATAGGAAATGTATCTGGGAAAGCGTGTTATGATTTAATATATTTTTCACGAAGAAAATAAATAATTGACGCACTAATAATATATGCACCCAAACTCACACATAAATATTGTATTTAGTGTCCTCAACAGTTCCAACATAAACCATATGGCGCATGTATGATCTAACAACATGGCCTACATCCAAAAATGAATCCCGATGGAGCAAAGCGACCGAGGGCTTGGGCAGAGCCAGAGGGGGAGGGTTTGGGAGGGGGTATCCCCCTCCCACGGGGAAGATTTTGCATTTATGTACTTGAAATGGC